>JARFNZ010094724.1:0-13044 GCA_031763405.1 Balanus nubilus | reverse complement strand
CCGGCCGGACCCAGTGACGTCACACGGCAATGTAAACAAATCGCCTGGTGTCGCTACCTTCTATATACGGCCTTGGTATTTAGTGTATATAGGTGGTGTTCTTCAGGTTTTGCTTTTTTGGTTGTGGTTCTCAGGTTTATTCCAATTATCTAACCAATTTCCACAAGGTTGAGAAGCCTTAAATCTTCCCTCACCGCAGATTGACATTGGGTATGCAAATTTGTATGTTTTTGCCTAGGAAGCATTTTTGATTATATTGCATCTTATGTTTTTTATGTGAAAGTCCAAGCTTCGGATATGTACAAATCTTTGATCTGCACCCAATTGTTGAGAGATGTGTAGAACAAAAGTTATTTTACTGTTATTACTGTACTGTTGCTGTACTGTAATGTATTACTGTACTGTTGCTGTACTGTAATGTATTACTGTACTATTACACTGAGCCTTCCTCTGTATAGCTCAGAAGGGAGAGCTCTGGGCTTCTGACCCACCCTGACCCAGTAGTGAGAGCCCTGGTTAGATTGAGATCTGCTTCAGCACTCAATTTGCTCCTGACTGGGGTCTTTGTCTGGGTGTTTTGGGAAGTTTAAATTTCTGTCTCTAAAATCCTGATCTGCCTGGAAGTCAGATCAGGTGATAAGGGTCAGGTCCAGGACTTATGTAACAAGCCCCACCAGTGCAGGTTGTGACCTGACGAGTTTGTCAATTCAAAATTTTTGGACTAAATTTATAGAATAAAAAATGTTGGAGGAGGCATTCCACAGTACAATTACCACCACACTTCTGTGCGCTATGGACATTCATCTAGGGCCACCATAGTGATAAGCCTGAGCAAAGGCAATGCCCTGGTATCCCCCTGGTATCTCAACTGGTATCTATATTGCCCTGGTATCTCAACCTGCTGGTATTTAATAGTCCATCCATATCCAATTATTGTACCTATTTTATGTCCCTTATCATACTCATGTATCCTGTCAACATCTGTTTGGCTGGATATAGAAAATAGGAAACAAATACCAATTGTTGTTATTTGGGATATTTAACAACAAATGCTAGTTCCAATGCTGGAACATTAGCTAGTTCCAATGCTGGAACATGAGCTAGTTTCAATGCTAGAACATGAGCTAGTTTCAATGCTGGAACATGAGCTAGTTCCAATGCTGGAACATCAGCTAGTTTCAATGCTGGAACATTTGCTAGTTCCAATGCTGGAACATTAGCTAGTTCCAATGATGGAACATTAGTTCCAATGATGGAACATTAGTTCCAATGATGGAACATTAGTTCCAATGCTGTATATGTAATGTTATTCACAGTGTAGATCATGATTACACAATATATCACCAAGTAGTTTGAGAAATCCAACTTAAGGAGAAGTCCAAAGTTAGTACTCCCCTGCTTTGACCATACCTACCTCAGGGTATGTTTCTTCTTGTACTACCATTATTGGGTGCTACCAGCAAGCTTTTAATTGATTTCTTACCTTGTCTTCTTACTCATTGAAGACCATATAAATTATGCATTAGACTGGTGGCACACTGGTTCAAGAGTTACTTGTAAGATTGCAGATAGCTGGCTGAAACTGTAATTGAAGCTTTGTTTCCTCACATTCATGAAATACATAGGTGCATAGTGGATTTCCTTCTTGTGTATCAGAACAAATTAACCACATGTCTTGTGGATTTTGTTTAGAGCCACCACATTAATAATATGAAGTTACTATTAAATAATTATTATGAGTTATTAAGGAGTTTGTTATTTGAATCATCATAAAATGCATACAGTTTTGTTTTCTCTGCCCACTCCAGGACCTGGCCAATGGCTGTCTGGGGGTCAGTGGGCCGCCTGTTAGGCCGTGCTCCGCTGCAGAGGGTGTCGTCTGTCAGCTGGCTGCAGACCTTCACTGAAGTCTGCCAGCAGACCCGCTGCCTGGCCTCTGTTCAGCAGCACCAGTCCGACGGGAATGGCGACGGCTCGGACCGGAGCAGGGCCGGTCGGAGGGCGGCGTACACTGCCGGCGGTGGGCTGGCCACCCTGCTGCTGGGCCTCTTCCTGCGGTCCAGGGAGCGGCCGGGGCCGGCGCCGCCGGGCCTCCTGTGGCGGCTGCTGCCTTCCGTCAGCGCCGCCCAGGGGCTGGGACACGACCCGGGCAACGCCGGCGCCGCCGGGAAGGGAGGCGGCCCGCCCACCTCCCGTAGGACACAGTACAGCTTCATCGCAGACGTGGTGGACAAGACGGCGCCGGCGCTGGTCTACATCGAGATCAAGGACATGCGCAGGTCAGAATCACCGCTGGTATTCGCCGCGGTTTGTCGACTGTGATCTGGGAAGACGGGCGGACCAGATTCACGGGTGGAGTTTTATTTACAGTTAGTTGGTGGGACAGGTGCCCCACCAATTTTTTGCTTTGCCCCATCAAGATTTGTCAGATTCGAAGGTTTTCGGATTTAAAATGATCATTGTCCATAAAAGCAACGCTTTACTATGAAACTCATGGAAATTTTCAGTTTTCGACTAAGCTGTGCAAACAATCAGCCAGCCGACATTTTGCCCCACCAACTTTTCCCGAAAAGCTCCACCTATGCATGGCAGAGACAGAGATAAAGTTTCTGATGTCTCACGTAGTCGTATTGTTCATGTCATCGCATGTGGGAATATTCTCACAGTCGTATGACGTCCACATCTCGTCCGTGTTTGTGCTGAAGGAGGGGCACGTTTGGCGGACCGGCGACGGCCTCGAACGGCTCTGGTTTCATCGTCGGATCAGACGGTCTGATCATGACCAACGCCCACGTGGTGGTCAACACCCCTCACAGCACGGTCCAGGTACGACCCCCCCCCCCCTCCCTCTTGTACTCGCGGCGAATAATCACGCGGTGGTAAATACACCCCAAAGGCGCGGTCCGGGCACTCCAATGACTGGGGAAACTAACTGGGAAGTACCTGTTCAATATCAGTACAGCAAAGCTCTTCCCATTCTTATTTGTCATCGCATCCTGTTCTTGCGTGTCCTCGCCACTCCTACTGATTGGCCCGCTCTAATGCATGTGTTTTGCCGACAGGTGCGGCTGCATGACGGTCGGACGTTCAAGGGCACCGTGGAGTCGGTGGACATCGGCTCCGACCTGGCCACCGTCCGCATCAACGCTGTGAGTGACCCGAATAGCTTCTACTATTAAATCGATGATGCAGAACAAGACAAAACGACACTTACTGGTAGCTTTGTTTCGCTTTTCCTGACGTCAGCGTTGGTGTCGTTGCAGAGGAACCTGCCGACGCTGAAGCTGGGCGTGTCCAGCAGTCTGCGGCTGGGGGAGTGGGTGGTGGCCCTGGGCTCGCCGCTGGGTCTCTCCAACACCATCACCGCAGGTCAGTACCTGGTGTAAGGTGTTGTGTCTGAGACCGGGATGCCCCTGCCTTTGCACAGCTTCACGATGTTCTCGCTGCAGTGTGACACGGCTGCCGTGCTGTGACGCCGGCTCGTCTGTTTGGCAGGAGTTGTGTCGGCTGTAAACCGACCCAGTTCTGAGCTGGGACTCCACGGGAAGGACATGGAGTATATCCAGACGGACGCCGCCATCACCGTAAGCCAGTGTTCACAGACCGACGCATGCTTCGGAAATAACCGGACGCGTGAAGTGTGGAGGGCCGATAAATTGCGAGCGAGTACATCAACTGCCTGCTTTCTGTATCATTCTTCCTCATCTGTGCTTGATGTGAATGAGGAACTAAACCGAAGTGTTTTGTGTTTTGCATTTAATTGTTTTGCTCAGTCATGACACCGCAATATGGCATGTGCGTGCGTGGTAACTGGTCCAATGTAACTACCACAGTTCGGCAACTCTGGCGGTCCGCTGGTGAACCTGGACGGAGAGGTGATCGGCATTAACGCCATGAAGGTCACCTCGGGCATCTCGTTCGCCATCCCAATCGACTACGGCAAGATGTTCCTGGCCAGGGCCGAGGAGGGCAAAATCAGTGAGTCACGAGTCCCCAGCTGCATCTGCCGCGCTGTGGCATAACGACTGGATACTGCATGTGTAGTGACATGTGGGGATTTCCATCCCGTGTTACGTTATAAATGAAGTGCGGCGTATGGTTACTTCCTGGGAGTAAGAACTAAGACGACAATCGATCAACACAATGTTGTATCACACTGGAAAATGCGGTAACGTTCTGGTGTGTGTGTGACGCCGTGCGGCTGCTGTGTCTCCACAGAGCAGCGTCCGGCGCTGTCCCCGGCCGGCCGCCGGTACCTGGGCATCACCATGCTGACGCTGACGCCGGCCATCATCCAGGAGATGACGCTGCGCCAGCCGGACTTCCCCGAGGACCTGACGCACGGCGTCCTCGTCTGGAAGCTGGTCGTCGGATCGCCCGCACACGCGTGAGTCGCTCGCGCAAACCAGAGCGCGGAGTTTCGGCCAGAATGATAGGCCACGAATGCAGATTGTAATATCCGATAGGCCGCATGCACAATCGCTGCTACCGCATATGTAACGTGTAGACAAACAAAATGCCGACGATTCGGGTGGAGATCCTATACTGCAGGCCGGAGTCATCAAGTGGTATCCTGATCTGATGACACTGCTCGGCCATTTGACTCAGTCACATCGAGTAGTCGCATACACGGCATCAAAGACCATTCACACTAACACCCGGTCGTGAATGTGTTGTCAGGTGCGGCCTGAAGCCGGGTGACGTCATCACGCACATCAACGAGCAGCCGATCCGGGCGGCAGCCGACGTGTACCGACTGCTGGACGGCACAGACCAGCTGGTGATGACCGTCAGGCGGCACCACGAGACCCGGCGGCTGAGGGTGTCCCCCGAGCCGGCCGCCTGAGACGGCACGGACCAGCTGGTGATGACCGTCAGGCGGCACCACGAGACCCGGCGACTGAGGGTGTCCCCCGAGCCGGCCGCCTGAGACGGCACAGACCAGCTGGGGGCGGCCGTCAGGAGGCACACGAGACCCGGCTGCCTGATCAGCCAGCGCGTCCGCTGACGTCACGTCTACGGCTGGACGCCGTGCCCACCTGGGGTGAGAACCGACACCTCCAGTCCCCAGCCGGATATAGACACCGCCTGCCGGGTCACCCAGAGACGGGCTGACGGCGCCGGCACCGCCACCTGGTAGTCTCAGCAGCTCGGCTATCCGCGCCACGACGGTGTGATCCTCCCACCACGACGGACATCGCCGGGGCCATCCGGCCGGCGACCGACACCGTCCCATTGCCGAATTACGTGACTGCCGTTGTGCCCGTGAGAAAATACCTTGCAACGCGTCTTCCGTGCCTCAGAAGCGCGCGAGCCCGAATAGACTCGGGTCAGGGTTATACAGCGCCCGGGGATTGCGGTTTTCCGTAAGACCGACGGCGACACCCGGGTTGTTCGTTTTGTGTCCATCTCGTACCATGCAGGTTAGACTCTGGGAGTGATACTGATGTGTGATACCGCCTTATTGTTGGGCTCAACCCCCGTGTGATACACTGTAGCTCGAACTGACCAATCGTGAGGCAAGACTGGATTGTATTCACGCACTGAATGAGTTTTTTGAAAATGTCTTCCCGCATAACTAGTCTGCAGTCCGCACTCACAAGATGTGTGGATGACTGCTCGACATATTTATATATACTGCTCTACATATTTGCCGCGCCGAGTGTTCACGGTTCACCCATCGCACGGAATAGAATGCAACCTTCCAATCTCGATCAGTCACCGCGAAGCCGCGGTAAATCTAGATAAAACTAGTATCTGCTGCCGGCCCGTTTCCGTGCCCAACAAATTATTTGTTTTAAGTTTTCTGGCTACCTATTTTCTCAACAAGAACCGGAACAGTAAACCGCACTTGGATTGCAACAAAAAAAAAACTGAAGTTTGAGAAGGAAATGTTTGCCCAAGGGAGTTACGCCGGACCCAGCCCAAAATTTGTCTGGTGTTCAGATGAAAGTGAATTCCTGGCATCTTGTACGCCATCTACGCAGGCATGCCTGCGAGATATGTCTGCCGAGCCTCCGCTCGTCGTGAAATGGGGACACAAAACGACAACAGACTGTTACATTTTTTTTAGTGTTTATTTGTGTATCGCGTGGTTGGTACAGGCTATTGGACAGAGCTGGCGTTGCTGGCAATCCTGGGCCAGAGGTCGGCACACTCCTTGGAGACGGGGCCAGTAACCGCCGATCCTGCAGGGAGACATCAAGACTTAGTCAGTACGGGTTTCAAGCCGACAATCTGCCAAACATCCACCCTGCCATCACAACCCGCAAATAAATTAGCACGCCAGCAACGATGCACTCTGCCTAATGACGCTCTCTGCCTACTGAATGAACAGTGAATACCCAGTTTATACCATTAATGCTTTACGAAACTAATGAATTTAATGCATCATAAGTGAGCCTGTGCACGGGTCACAGCACTGGTCACAGGGATTCACAAACAATAAATCAGAACTCTCAACGAGAGTTCAAGAACTGAAAGATACTGAAACAAACTGAGATATTCCGTTCATCCCCGGATAGTCCGAGCTTCATCGAGCCGCTCAAAGTTACTAAAGCAGAGGACACCACGTCCAGTGTCGGCCTTTGCACCATAGAGACTGAGTAGGACCACTCCGCCCCCGATCGGTACCCGGCCAGTGGTATGGCACATTTCCGACGGCGGCAGGGCAGGCTAACCGATGCCGCCTCTAATGATGTGCTGCCGCTGCCTCACGCTGCCCAAATCCCCGCTCGCGCCGGGAGTCACTCACCCTTCATCTCGCCCTTGTTGTTGACGATGACGCCGGCGTTGTCCTCGAAGTAGATGATGGTGCCGTCCTTCCTGCGGATGCTCTTCCGCTGCCGGACCACCACCGCCTGCATTACTGTGGGACAGATTATACAGGTCAGTCATGGGGACCGATCACCAAGCGCAACGTCAGCCGACAGTGGAATTCGCGAATGACAACCACAAACTTTTTAACTTTGGGTCTGGGACACAAGAAACCTCAGCTGTATGGACGGAATGGCAGATCAGGGAACAAGCATGCAGAGCTGAGTGTTGTGCTCAACTCAGATTTGTTTAACTGACCCGACCCTGGACTTATTTCTGGAGGACTCGGACTCAACTCTGACCCAGGTGGTGGAGCAAAGGTTTTGAGTCTACCCAACTCCAACTCACTTATTCCCCCGACTAAACTCTGACTCAGAGGTGGTACTGGCGAGTTTCTCGAGTCAACTCATTTTTTGACAACACCAAAAGTTGTTGACCGAGGGGTGGTCAAGGATATTTAGTCATTTTTTTTAATGCATCGCAATAGGCGTTATGTTAAATCAGCCAAGTCTTAAAAAAACTTATTTTTAGTCGACGCATCCTATCATTTAGTTGAAATGAGTAGACTCAACTTTGAATTAAGCAGCATCCAGGCGACTAACTCTCGACTCTCAAGCTACAATTCATGTGACTCAACTGACTTGAGCAACAATTTATGTGACTCGTCTGTGACTCAGATTAACACCTACATTTTTTTTACCTGATTCAACTCAAATAATTTGAGTCAAAACTGAGCCATATTTGACGACTTTGAGAGAAGCACGACCCTGATGCAGAGAACAGCATCTTTTGAGTGATGTATGCTGCAACGTCAGCACGCAATAGAGGCAAATGTTGCTAACCTAAATATCAGTTATCGGTACCATCCTGTGTCGGCATTTCGAGTCACGGAATCGAGCGGGAGCCGCTGGATTCCGGCAGTCGATACGCCACTTATCTCGCACAGATCTATACCGGCAATGGAAGTAATACCAAAGCCGGCTCAAACAAGTGCATCAGCAGTTTCCATACCTTGAAAGAATGGCCTTGATAATTTGTTTCCCAGTGACAAGGGGCTTGTACCAGTGGTGTACAAATGGATTCGGTACAAAACAGAAAGCACAAATGGTGCATCAAAGGTAATAAAATAGCCCCAATAAAATCGTAAAACACTAATTTTCAAAAACAGCAGCAGGTGAAAGAAGCCCAATGACATTAATATAATGACAGGAAATACAACAAACTTGCTATTTACAACCTTCCAGAGCTGACTACTTTGATGATCCAACATAAGCTTCAAATGGTCAAAAGGTAAAGCATATGACACGGTTAAGTCTGCGGTCATGACACCAATGCGGTAACCGCGGCACCCCGTGGTCAACTCACCCTTTTTGCGGAGTTCAGGCTTTCCCTTTTTGACGCAGGCGACGAACATGTCTCCGACGCCGGCGGACGGTAGCCGATTGAGGCGGCCGCCGATCGCGTACACGGCGATCACGTACAGGTTCTTGGCGCCTGACGGACACGACACAGATATATGGTCACAACATGCAAAGACTTATTAACTCAACATACAGCGTGTTCATGAAGATGTGATGCTATTCATATTGTTTGGGTAACTAGTTAGGAATTGATTTTCAACTCAATGATCACTGAATACACAACTGACAAGGCATCACTTCTTTTACAACTGGTTAAAATTGTATATTTCACTAGACCAAGTCACCATTAACAAGACATCACAATATCCTTCTGCTCACTCAATGACCTAATACAATTATAACATTTACATTTCTGTAATATTCAAACTCTGTTCTTGTGACATGTTGGCTTCATCAATGTCAAACAAACTGATAAAACAGTGTGCTCTAAAATGTTGGAGCCATTCATATTGCACATATCCGACAACAGTATGGAAGCGCACCAATACTGCTGCTAATTATGTGCTGGTGCTAGTGAAATGACACTGCACATACACTTAAATGTATATAAAAGCATAAAAGGAAGAGCCTAGGCAGACACTGACCAGTGTTGTCGGCGCAGTTCATCACGGCCCCCACTGGCAGAGCCAGTGAGGTCCGGAACTTGGCTCCCGCTGCTCCTCCGCGTCCTGTTGAAAAACAAACACCAAATGTCATTGTGAAGTAGAGCAAAATGCATCAGAATATACATCCCATGTATCTATATCTATATAGTCTAGAATCTATATATAATATATACTACCTGTAACATCATGGTTGACAAAGTTGCTGTTTGCTGGTATTCGTTTTGTAATTGTACTCTTTTGTATTCTGGTCTTTAGGTCTCCAGAGCATGATGCAGTTGGATGAAGTCAATCAAATATGATTACCAATCATATTTAATTTAATTATATTTATATTCCCCACTCCAGACTACACAAATTTGAGAAGAGTACAAAATGCATGCCAGGAAACAACAACTTTGCCAACCATGTGTAACATAATATCTCTAATAGAACATTGCAGTATTTGCTCTTCATAAACTGAGTTCATAATTACCTCTCACTTGGAAAAATATATACCCTTTATCATTTTCTGGCTATTGAATGATAGTCTGGCTAATGGGATCTGCCAGGTGTTTTGCATCAAAAGCATACAATCACTAATTTAATTCAAATTATGAAAAAATATAATGGCAAGACAATGTATAATCCAAAATTAGTGATAATGCATAAAAATCCTACCATAAACATAACTAAAATGCACACATCAGTGTGTATGACTTTTTTATTAGAAAGAAGAAAAACAATTGTGAGGCAATGACAACAGTTGATGTTAAATAAATATTTAACACTTTCCTTTCCATAACATTCAAACTGTGTTCTTGTGACATGTTGGCTTCATCAATGTCAAACAAACTGATGAGCAGTGTGTTTTAGTATGTTGAAGCCATTCATATTGCACATATCCGACAACAGTATGGAAGCACACCAATACCGCTGCTAATTATGTGCTGGTCCTAGAGAAATTGCATTTACTTATGCACATACTTTGAAATGCTTGAAGTTTCAGAATGTTGGGTAATGCACACCATAAAACCTACCACAAATTGTGATTATTTGCATATATAAAGCTTAACAATTTGGTGGTTGGAAATATCGAGGGGAAGTGAGGGAACCTCTGGATTGAAGTCGCATGGTTGGCAATGTTGTTGTTCCCTGGTATCATGGTTGGCAAAATTGTTGTTCCCTGGTATCATGGTTGGCAAAGTTGCTGTTCCCTGGTATACATTTTGTACTTTTTTTACTCTTTTAAAGTTTTGTACTCTTTGAAAAGGAGAATGGAAATATAATTAAATCAAATCTGATTAATAGTCATATTTGATTTAATTAATCCAATTGGATCATGCTCTGTAGACCTTAAGCCCAGAATACAAGAGTACAACTACAAAATGCATACCAGCAAACAGCAACTTATCCAACCATGCATAGTATACAGTTTGTAGTCTTTTGAATATTTGTGCTCTTTGAGAAGGGGAATATAAATATAATTAAACCAAATATCATTGATATTTGATTCAGTTCATGCAACTGGATTGCAAAACGCATACCAGCAAACAGTAACTTTAACAACCATGATTGAAGATGGGGATGAAGGACAAACATAAATATTATAGATATTGTAGTGCAATAAATAGCACAATTTCAAGGAATTTTTGGACCCTGTCAGGGCAAATAAAGGCCTTTAGCCTACATGGCTGGGGCTAAGACTTCCCATGCTATCAGAGTTGAAACAAATAAGACATTCAGTACTATGCCATGAGTATTTACATCTCATACCATGAATCCTCAGATTATTACAGCCAGGGTGGGGGTTAACATCCACCCAGAAAATAAGCATTTGAATATAAAACATGTATAAAGACCAACTGTGTTTGTCACACAACTCTCACCTCTGAATGAGATGTTGCAAGTAATATTTTATGTTTAAGTGACCAGTATATAGTAAACTTGATAAAGAGCAGGGTTGTGTGATCCATACAATGTCAATATCCCACCAGTCTTGCATCCCAAGGTAATGCCACAAACAGGTATTCACTTTACATTTTCCATGGTAAGTGCATTTAAGCCTACTCACCAAGCCACTGAACATCAAAAGTATTTGATTAAATGTACACAATTTGACAACAATGCCCAATATTAGAACATATTTCTTGATAACCATAAGAACAAAGTACATCAAAATCAGGCAAGTTTGTATTCAACGTAAATCATATAAGCCACACAATCAGCAATTGGTTAACCCGACAGGTAGTTTGTAACTATTAAAAGCATAATTTTGTTATGATGTAAGGCATCATCCCAACATTCCTTAATTTGACGTTGATGTGTGGAGTCAGTTTATCCTACTTTAACAGCATAGGTCACTTAAATTGCACTTAATCATTCATGTATGCATTCAAGGTTATTTTAAATTTTGTCTTCAAAACCAAACTTCATAAGGAAAGGCGCCTTTGGCATTAAGGATGTAAATACATAAAATGTTTAGAATAGACAATTTACATAGATAAAAATTGAATAAAGAATGAGAAAGATTGAGTGTGAACTTCATGAAGGTGGGAACTCTTTGGAGGTGGGAACCTGGTAGGCAAAAGTTGCTATTTGCTAGTATGCATTTTGTAGTTATACACTTTTGCATTCTGGGCTTTAAGGTATCCAGGGCACGATCCACTTGATGAATCAAATCAAATATTATTACCTATATTTCAGTTATCTTTATTTTCCATTTTAAAAGAGTACACAAAAATCAAGAGCATAAAAAGGCACACAAAATATATACCAGAAAACAGCAACTGGGAATATCCCCGTAACAAGAATACATTTAATGTGTTCCCAACACTAATTAGTGAGCACAGATGCACCATCAAGGGCAAAAGTAATGGACAACTGCCAGGCGCACAGCCACAAAATTTTGAGTGCAGAGGCCAGCCAGGCATGTGCAGGAGGCAGCGAAAAGTCTAGGGGGGGGGGGGGGGTGGCGGAGCAATAAGGCTTGTTAAAATCCTACAAAACATTGGAATGCTGAAGGGATATTGAGGAAGCCTGGGGGGTGCCCAGGCCCCCCAGTAGTGACACCCTTGACTACTGCTATAATATATTATTAACAGGTGTGCACAGGCCAAAGTAGGAAGTTTGATAAAAGTCCTCTGCAAACAATGTTTAAGTCCCTATAAAACAAATTCAGTGAATTTAAATGTAATTAATTTGTACTACTGATTTAAAGATTCTTAGGATATGGCACTTTGAACCATTTTTTAATCAGAAGGCCATAGACATTACCATAACACAGTTAAAATATTTATTGTAACAAGTTTAAGGTTTAAGGGCATGTCAACATCTTTAAAATAACCAACAATTACAGAATAACCTAGATTTCTGAAATAACATGAATGAAAACCTTATATATCATGTGCAATGCACCTCGTCTACCATGCGTAACAAATGTATCGCGAGACGGTAACCACGCAGACAACACCCAATAGAGCACCCCATTCCGCGTTCTTAGGACTAACAGGATAATAGACACATTTAAAATGAAATAGCTCAGCACTACGTAACAAAATAAAACAGCAATAACCAACAACCACCCTTATTTCCAGCAAAAAATATTCACCGACCTCTCTTCGACATTATGGGATCTCAAAAGGAAGTGTACACTGTTTAGTGATGAGAGGATTTTATTCTTGTATATTATTTATATAAAATTTCTGACTTCCGTCATAAACTAAATGCAAAAATGTGTATCATGATATTTTTGGGCTTACATGATTCAACTTCTTTCTTTGATTTGTATATAATCAGAATAAAAGTAATGAAAAACAATATTATTACTAGGAATGTATGACTAAATTAAAGTTTGATACCCATCATTGCCATCTTATGAATACAAAAACATTAATGTAATAGCAACGAATTCATTACTTAAAAGCGATGGACAAAAAGGGTTCAAAAATAAATAAAGAAGTTCTTCTAGCGAAACAAATAGATAGATACTATTATAATTTATAAAAAGGTACAAAAGAACTAAGAAGTCAATGAGCAAGAAGTTAAAGAAGACCATGACATGATGAGGGCTCTGTGCAAGAAGGATCCAGTTATGAGCGGATCAAATTCAAGACAGCCCCACCGGTTCAGTGACAGGTTGTAGTTTAAGGTTATAGGTTGAGAAGATTGTAGGTTGTAGGTTGTAGGTTGCAGTTTGTAGGTTATAGGTTGCAGGGGCGGATCCA
>JARFNZ010094502.1:0-13051 GCA_031763405.1 Balanus nubilus | reverse complement strand
CCCTCTCCCCCATCGCCGCTCCGCTCCGCTCTCCCCTCCGTCTGATCAAACGCCGATGAAACCGGCCGCTTGATAAACAACGCGCCCCCGCGACGCTCTCAGCGCCACGCCGACTGCGCCAGGTTTGCCACAGCGCCGTGCTGACTGCGCCACGCTCGCCGCCGCGCCGCGCCGACTGCGCCACGTTAGCCGCGGTGCCGGGGGCGTGAGCCGGCGGGCTGCGAGCCCGCCGATTCCCAGTACGTTGGCCATCCGACGAGCTGATAGTGGCGGGTGGCTGAGTTATATGGGAACGGCTTCGTGTCTGCTTTATGAGCGAACGGCGCCGGTCCGCGTGGTCCAGCGAGGTCCGGCGCGGTGAGGTTCGGTCAGGCGCGCCTCGTTTTCGTAACGATTTGCACGCACCGATGAAGGGAAACGCGCACGAAGTCATGCGCGGTAATGTTCGGATGGCGGTGCCGGTTGGCAGAAAGATCGATCGAAAAGGTAATTTCGAAGTCGGGTTCGGCCCACCCGATCGTGAACAACTGTAGAGTGGCACGCCGTAACGATTAGCGGACTATTTCGCCAAGTCGGACGCCAATTGCGCCTGTGCGGTTATACGGGGAACTAGTCCTTGGCTTTTGTGACTGGCGCAGGCGATCACGGTTTTCCTTGTCAATGGGTTGGAGACATGGACGCAAGGATGCAATCAAAATGAGAACTGTGTGCCTGCATGGTTCGTCAAAGATTTGATCAATTTTAACTTTTGTTCTTGATTGTTATCAGTTAACTTCACACGCTCGAAACGAATACACTGTAAGTAATAACTGAATTTTTAAGGCGTAGACTAATTGCCTGACATTATCTTGGCAAGTTAATTTTCCATGCTCGCCCCAATCTGCCGCTAGGATGGATCTGACTCGCAGGTCTTATAAATTGATGCACGCAACTGTGTCCATTGGTGTAATTGAAAATGGTCCATACATCACGGCCCAGTGTCAGGCCTGTGTCTGGTTTCGCACGCACGTGCTCAGCCGCCTCTTTATTGATTGCCGTCTAAATCAAACCCTTTTGAATCAGAGGGAACTGGGCAATTCGAAGTGACCGGAAATGAACACGTATGCAAGCATTATGGATGGGAACCTTGACATCTATGTGGAATGCTATTGTGTTCAAGCTCAAGACAATTAATCATTTGCTTACATTCTATGGATGAGTTTGGATCCGGGATAACCTGTCTACCGAACATATTTTCGTAAGCCTTTTAGTGGTGTTGGTCGGTCTTTTGGTTGGTGGTATGAACTCAGCATGCTTCACATTGTCAACATCGAAAGTGTACAAATATATAATCTCCATGCAAAGTTGCGTTAAGTTGCTTTCAACTCGCATGCCAGCAGACTTCACTTTAAGTTCTATACAGGTCAGAGATAAGCGAGAGAGATTCGTCAGCGTCCGCTTTCCGTGCGAGAAATTTACCAATGCCATCGTGTTGTGTACGTCCGCCTGCACCTACAGTCGCAACCAGCAAATAATTGCCGCGTTTTTGCATGTGCGATAACCTCAGCGCATAGTAACGAATCCCGGAATGTGCCGACCCCAGTCCGATAGCGTCGGCTATTAATTGCATTCCTGTGCAGAATGCTGTTGGTCTGCTGCATATTCATGAGCCGGCGCCCGGACGGTACTGGACACGAGACAGGCGCCGACTGCAAAGCAGCACTCTGCCTGTCACACGCTCGACAGGTGCTTCTTGAGGTTGAGCTCGTTTTGCATACTGAGAGCAAGAGAAGGAGCTTCTCGAGAGTTTTCAGTGACAGGGCAGTGACTTTGGCGAATTGCGTTTTACAACCACTCAGCTTCTATACAATGCTCCCTCTTGTTGTGCCACCACAACGCAATTTCCAGTTTCTGCCAGTTATTACATCATTTCCACCGCAGCCGTATCTCTCCCCTCGCCATCGGCCAATCTTCCAGACACCTCCCCCCCCCCCTCCCCCATACCGCACCATTGTCCACCTTCCCTCGTAGCAGCGTCCATCGCTCCACGCGCCCGAGCCACGCGCAATCATAGTGCGCCACGCCTGCGTCGTCGGACAGGGCGATCGGCGATCGATGCCGACCGTCCGTCGTTGCTGATTAATTGTTAACTCGTCGATCGGGACGGAGAACTTGGCCGGCCGGTCACGCCCGTAGAGCGCAACGACAAATTGAAAAGTTGGCCGACGCTGGCTCGAAATGGATGGGGGTGTCACCGCCCTGCGGCACTGCTCACCGGCCGCCCCCCGATCGCCCCGGTCGCCCCCCGATCGCCCCCGGTCGCCCCGGTCGCCCGAGGCTATGGAGCCACTCAAAACAAAGACAGCCGGCCGACAGATTAAGTAGAGTCGGGCCTGAGTGGTGCCGCCGAAGTTGGACGCTCGGTCCGGAGAGCCGTTTCGCGTTCGGCCGGTCCGAGTGGGCGCCCGCCGTGCCAATACAAGCCCGGACGACGGACGCTAACTGCGGGACGGATTAACCCGGGCGTGGCCGCTCTGTCGCAGCGGCTTCGGCCGGCCAAAACACGATACCTCTTGTGGGGCAGCGGTGGACGTTTGGGCTCGTGCCGCCGCCATCGTCGCTGCCGCTGCCGAGCTGCTGCTGCTGCTGCTGCTGCTGCCGCTGCCGAGCTGCTGCTGCTGCTGCTGCTGCTGCTGCTGCTGCTGCTGCTGCTCTCAATGTCGATGCCGATTCTTACGTCGTCGGCGGACGTAGGGGCGCCCTGCAATAGCGGTCGGCGTCCACGGCGTCCCGCTGGGCGGAGGGGTGACTGAAGGTGACTCATGCTGGTCTCCGCGGGAGCGGCGGGAAACTCTTGTTCCGGAGACCCGCCCGGCTCGCCTGTGGTCAGGATATCGTGTGTAGCCTCGGCTCTAATTAAAACGGTATGGTTTTCTGGTCCAAGCTGCGATGATGTCATTTCTGAGGAGGGGTCAATCGCGGAGTTGGCGTTCGCCTGAGGTGGTGTCCGTATCTAGCCAATATCGTAATTATAGAATGATGGATAGCCTCCCGCCCCGATCATGATCCACAAATTTTCCCACAGGCTATGCAAAGGCCATAACTGAAAATTATTAAGATTTTGCAACCCTGTATTAACATCGCAGATTAACGTCTCTTAAAGAATGATTCCAATTTAGACGTGTTAACCAGACACTCGCGTTAAGAGGTTAATATGGACGGTGCCTCCGAAGCGATAACTAAGATGCCTGTCATACTTAAACTTATAGCTGAGCGTTGTTGTCTGAGTGAAAAATGACATTTTAGAATTCATCAGCTCGCAGCGGCTTTCTAGATTGCTTTTTATGCCACTGACTTGGCTCCAAATTCAATGTCATTGTCGAATTGGGGCATCAAACAAGGTAAATCGGGAAATTATAACTCTGTATCAAAGCTTGTTCCAACATTACCGCTCGAGCGTCGCCAAAAAGGAATTTATATAACCGCCGCAGATCACCGTCGCCGACATCCTTCATCTTAGATTCAGTCGCGTCGTCTAGAGCTGTAAACCAGCCGGGTAGGCGGGCGTCCGCACCCGGCGGGAAGTCGCTGACCCTACCTCGCCGTGCCTCTGACCCTTTCCGATCCTTTCCTCGGCAACCAGCCGGTCCTAAATCAATCACCGGCTGCTCCTGCTCCCAAATAAACCCATAAATTAGCCAGGACACCAACAGGCGTCACAAAAGCGGATCCATTTCGCCAGGCGCCCTCAGCGGCGGCAGCAGCGAGCGGCGGCGGCGGAGGCTGTAACGCTACTCGGCACAGCATGTTGGCCCCGCATGGCCCAAGTTGGCCCCTGCGTCACGCCAGTGGGCAGACAGCGGTAACTGACAGCTCGCGCGCCGGGGCGCCGCGCGGCCCGCTTAGTCGCAGCTGCACGGCGCCGCGCCGGCCGGCCGGTCGAACCGTGCAGAACTGCCGCCATGCACGATACAGAGAGTGTCGGGACGAGCCGGGCAGCCCGGCTAATAACGGGGTGCCCACCGCAGCGGTGCGCTGCGTTGCGAAGTTCTGCGCAGCGGCATGTGTCCGGACGTTGCGTGCGGTGATTTGCGTGATGGTGGAGCTGGTTGGGGTGGGGTGGGGCGGGATGGGGCGGGGTAGGGTGGGGTGGGTTGGGGAGGGGCGTGACGGTCCGACGATGGATGGTCGGTTGAGACGCGCACGAGCGGGAGGCAGGTTGGTCCGGTTTGATCATCAGCCGCTCTGAGGCACCCTTCTGATCGCTGCTCCCCTCGCTCTTCCCGGGAATGCCGAGAAATCTGCCGTAATAGGATCAAGTTAGATTGGCAGCACTTTTTGGTGAGTTGGTCCAATTACGGGGACCTGTCCCAGGGGCGGCGGCGACGGCTGCCGCGCCGACGGAGGGAGCGTCCGACGCAGCCCCTCCGAGAGGCTGTGGGGGACAGGGGGGGGGGGGCGTCGACTCAGACGATTCACCGAGCTGTGCCACGGCGGCGGCGGCGATGGCGGTGAATGAGTGACACCAGCTCTCCGATACTGCCGCAGTCTCCATCCGTTGTCCGCGCCGCCACGCATGGATGACGTCACAGCACGAGTCTGAAGAGAGTTGCCGTCTTATTCTGACGAAATTTACTATGCCGGTTTGATTGAGGCCCGCCGGTCTGGTGAATTTAATTGCAGAAACCGCAATAGAAGAACGACGAAGGAAATTGTGCCCGCGATCATTATTTAAGCCTAACTGCCCGTGAAGCTTGAGCTAGAAGGGATTTATCTCATTAATGCCATGATCAAGGGAGCATCTTTCAAATGTTGGACATTTTTTGACAGGTCTGTCTCCTTTGAATTAATGGTCTTTACGTTTAATGTTCCAGGATCTCCGGGGACAAAGATTTCAGTGAACATGAGTTTTCACAATGAATAAGTGATCCCATTCTGTGGCGGAAATTTCTCATTATTTTTCTCAGATTTATTTTCAAGACTTTGCTCTATAAATGTCTTGTTGCATGGAATCTACTGACAGAGTCTCGCTTAAGTCAGCGTTGATAGGGTTCTTGATGGTAACTTCTGCTACCATGTTTCATTGAATGGCTACGATGTTTGTGTTCGTGATACATTCAGCAATATTGATGCAATACATATTCTGAGTTCACGCTTAATTGGAAAACTAGTAGCATCCCATGCTCGTTATAGTTCCTGTTACGGTCATCACTAAACGGACAAACGTTTCGTAAAATACTCACTTCTTGGTTCGGTTCATAAATCTTCAGTGGTCCAGTAGTAGGTACTTATCGGTTTACAGCCCAACTACGAGCCAATTACCCCCATGGTTACCGCGAAGCACCATCTGATGCTCCACTCATCACCTGCTGTTTCTCGCTGACGTAACATTACGGGTCACATTTTTAATCAAACGCGCGAAGAAAGGGCGTTATGAAAGTGTGTAAGTGGTGCTAAATGTGCGGCACCTCCGTTTAGATGATGCGTTGGTCGTTTACAACCACAGAGTGTTTTACGGTTTGTTTAATGGAAAGGTGGATGATCATATCTGTTTAATGGGCCGTTATTGTGTAATACCGGCCACATTGTGGCCACGGCATCATTAGATAAGTACTTAATCTCATGTCCACTACGAGCTCGTTAACTGGCGGCATAGCTCTAAAGACGACACCGCAAATGTTTGCCGGAGGATGAGGGGGGCTGCGCGGTTGAGCGATCAGAACCTAACTGGCTGAAGGCCAGTGTTTAGGCTAGCTGGCTTCTTGTTTATTTGCACAGTCATTGCGAACTGCCATGCATGTATTCTGTCGGCATAATGATAAACTCCTATGAAATGTCACAAGTCGGCCATCTTACCCACCACGAAGGCGGCCGCCCCGCTACATTGGGCGTTTGCATGCCCCGGCAACGGTAATTTCATGGTCCGAAGCGAATTACGCCGCCGGCGAGCAAACAAAAAACAACCAGGTCAAACACACACGTCGCTCCGGACCCAGAAAGCGGGCCGCCGTGCCGCCGGCGCCCCCGGCTAGGCGCCGTTGCGTGCCGCGATCTCATAAAATTCCAGCCAACCGAAGTCAAGGGAAACTAATATTTATCTTTCTCTCTCCGAATGACTCCTAATAATAGGTCTGTCTCAGATGGTGTCACGCTCCCTCAAATATTTATCGTAGAGGCTACTCTCTGACCTGCTCCCTGCTTCGCTTTCCGTCTTCTCCACACAAGCAACAGTATTATCATCTAATTTTGCATCTGGGCGGCATCAAGTGACCACATGCATTCTCTTAATAGTGATTGAAATAGGATCGCAAGCGTTGCCAGGTGTATCGGGATGTCTTATGTTTACTTCTTGTTGAACTCCTACGAATGTTATGCATTCTTATTGTTTGTCAAAGTTCAATTTTTCATTGTATTTCCACTCGCCTTTTGATATCCACCTGTCAATATCTTCTGCAACTCCAACTGCCTGAATGAAAAGCGATTTGCTCCACCGATGACGTCGAAGGCAGCGATCAAAACAGACGCGTCACACATGAATATTTCAGTCACTGCCGTGTGCCGGCCATTGTTGCCCTATCTTTACGCTAAAATATGGCGTCGCGCTACCGAGGGGCCCGCGCGAGCGGCCGGCAGCCTCCGCGTCGCCCGCGGCGATCCCCTGCCTGCCGGGCGCCGAGCCCCGCGGTCTGGGAGCGTCGAGCGGTGCGGCGAGCTGCGTGGCCTCGGAGCGGTGCGAGCCGCCGCGGACGGAGTCAGGCTGTTATGGTGCGACAGATGGCGCCCTGGCCCGGCCGGCCAGCCGGCACAGCCGTCCGCCGACCAGCGGGGCGCCCACTGCATGCTTCCGCCCCTGTCCAGTGCTCAGGTCACACCACGCTCTTTGTTCGCGGTGACTGTTCCCGCGCGAAACGCTGCAGTTTGTCGGGTGGAGGCTTAACACTGGGCGATTACCTCTATTTTCACTTTCCTGAGGTGAGAAGGCATTGTTAGTTGCCAACTTCATGGGACTTCACCTATAAATGGCGTATACCGTCGGTGATTATGTGATAAATAATAAACAACGTTGTAAGATCAAATAGCATGTATGTCTTTAGCATGACAATCTTCACAACAATTTGTGGGACCGCAGACGTAAACCCGGTGATCAAGGCAATGTAAGAGCGGTTTTCGGTCATGGCACCTGCTGCACATTACCCGAGTCAGCATAGCTCAAACATTGTCCGACGGGCATCCGTCAGAAACTTTCCAGCTTTGTATTCCGATCGTGTATCATGAAAATAAAGCATGACTTAGTTGCGGATAAAAATACCCTTGGCTACAATACAAATTAGAAGGCTAGCAAGAAGCCAGCAGCCATATGCCGAATGAAGCGAACATTTTCCGTCCGATGTCTGTAGAAAAACTTCATCTTTTGAACCCACAGGCACTCAGAGAAACAGGTGTGCTCTTTGTACGCTTAGATCCGAACCTTCTAAATCTGAGGGCATTTTCATAATTTACGTCTTGAAAAAACACAAAATCGAAATTTCGTTTCATGCTTCAGTTGGACATTTTGTTTCGGCATACCTACATGAGGCAACTGCGATATCTTGGCAAAAAATGTTATCTCATTTTTTTGTAGCGTGCACACACGGTGCACGTAGATACCGAACTTGTGAATTTTACCTAACAGTAATTGTGTAGATGAATATGGACCTTCTACATAAATTGGAACCTTCTAGCCGAGATATGCATTGGTTGCGATCTGAAGCCAAAAACCGAGACTGCTCTATCATTTATGACAGAGTCAACATTTTAAACTTAACTCTGCCGTTAATTGGCAAAAGAAAAACAGCACTTGCGGTGAAGTTATGTCTCAGCAAAAACAGTGATGTGATGCAGCTCATACATGCTGCGGTAAATGATGCTTAATTAATTGTTCGGAGAAATAATAATAAAAATGTGAGGTCAACTTCACCGAAACGAATCTAAGTGTCCTCTCATATAAATTGGAATACACCGAAATAATTCGGATTCGTCTGTCATCATCGGACTCAAATCCATTTGCTCATTGCCGGATCGAATGCAAACACCTTGCAGATTACCCAAAAACTATTTCGTTGCTACTTTGTTTTATAAACGTTTGCCATATTCCTTCAAATGGTGCGATAATTCGGCATTGAACCCTGCCTACATGTCATGTGTGCGGACATAGTCGTGTGCCAATGGTTTCACTGTTCCTGACTGGTTTCGATTATCGAGAAACCCATAATCCTAAATGTCTTCATCACTGCGTCCTATTTCTATCAACGGTGTTTCAGCTAACTAAATATAAATACTTCATGTCAATTCTTCGGCTTTTCAGGGTTACAGTGTCTTCTCTTTTCAGAATGATCATAAAGATTCGCACATTAACCGCTGCATAGATGATTTTTGCTGGTCCTGTTATATTCTCGCAGGCTACCAATTCAGGAGAAATAATGAAATTGTTTGGTCAGTTTGTGAATTTATGCAGGGATCTGCTGTCTTTTTTATGTAGGCCTCCGGTTGCTGTTTTCCTAGTGGCAAAATTATCCCCAATGAAATTTGCAAGCTTACAAATTTGAATGACAACAGAACGTCAGAGTGTGTAAAAGGCACCACCTGGCATCACTTCTTGCAGGTTCCAGGCCAGGGATCAAAGGCTGTGACTGTGACCCGACACTGCTGTGAACTCGTCCTTTTCTGTGAACCCCAGCTATCCTTTTACAAAATTACGCTCTCCGAAAACAGTTGAGAAAGGCACAACCTTCTGCACCGTTTGGGCACGTTGACCTTATGGTATGTCATTATTTGTTTATGTATCGTGGCTAAGTCATGTGAACGTAGTAGGGTGGGGTTTTAGATCATGGCTCTTCTTCAAGGAAAACGTTATTTTCACAATCCCCAATGATGTTTGTATGTTTGCATCCAACGTAAGGCGCTGAGTATGTGTCAGTGTTACAGTGTATATTATGATAAACTCCACTAGAATAGTCTCATTCACAGACCTCCTAAATGAGTACGTAGGTAAACGCCAGGGAAGGTATTTGGAACGGGTACAAGTATCATAAACATATAACAAATCGCAGTGGTAGATCATTATTACTAGTTAAACTTGAAAATTACCTCCCATGATTTTTCATAGATCCGTGGTGGTACCTAAACGTTTCCTTTATTGTTTTGCTAATAACACAAAAGGGGTGGTCCGTTCTTTCTCATGTCGTCGTTTATGCTTTAGGAAATATTTGGATCGCACTGGTTTGCTGAAAAATCGAACAGTTTTCGTTCGACATCTGACGAAACGTTTAAATCATCGTTCTAGCGCTCGTAAGACAATTGAAGTAATATGCGAGTCCAATGATGAAAGTTGGTCATGGACAAGATGCGAAGCGTCGAGTCTATGACAAACTTTCACATTGGAAGAGCCTATTAATACATTTATTATGCAGCTCAAGAATTTAATTCCCTTTTTGGCGTTTATTTTATGGAGGTCATACATCTTTCATTCACTTTAACATTGCGGAATGTTGAGGTCATTGCACTGACCATGATGACATCGAAGAGACCATGGCGAGATTTGTTCATTGGCAGTTCCATATGAACACGTTTTGCTACGTAACATAGCCTTTCAGTAGCATGATAACTGTAGTTCATTCGCTTTTCATTCATTTTAATATTAAAGAATGTTGAGGTCGTTGCACTGACCATCATGACATTGAAGAGACCATGACGAGATTTCTTCATATGTAGTTTTAGATGAACACGTGTTGCTTTGGAACACAGTCTTATAGTTTCTTGATGTTTATCTTCATTAATTTTAGAATGTTAATCTTGAGGTCTGGCAATACTTGATCTAGTATGGAAACCAGTAGGGGAAAGTGGGGTAAAGCGGACTAGGTAAGGAATGACGTCCCATATTTCTTTAAAGGCATCCGGAATCAACCAAAAAAGATGTCAGAAGAGTATCTTCGTGTTTCAGCTCTGATTTTCATTTGGATGAGTTTTATCTAGGGCTAAAATATATCGGAGTAATTTGACACCGAAGAAACCGAAATACGTTTTCGGGCTTTAAAAAATTGCGGGCAAAGTGGACCACTGCTTATTCTCTTCACCCTATTTGATCAACTCAATCCTAATTCCCACGTCATTTAACCCACCACATTATTGCTACGAGTATTACCAATTACTATCTTTATATTTACTTCTTCATTTATTTATTTAATATTTTGTTTTTAATTTATTAATTTTCATCATTTATTAATGCTATATTTCCTAGTAATTTCTATTTTTTGTGAAACATAATTGAAAATAATTGTTCATATTAATAAAATAACCAGATTGTCATACACAATTACCCCCAAAAATAGTAAACGAAATGTTGGGGCAAAGTGGACCAGCACCGGGTAGAGCGGACCACCCCTGGTCCACTCCTCATTTCAAAATTTGACATTTAGGCAAGAATTTCAGACAATACGCAGAAAATAGCGAGTGTTTGTTATTGAGGCATTTACACCCAAACAATTGCACTTCCGAAGCACTGATATTATACACAAACCTCGTGGTAATCTCGAGATTTCCATAACACTAAAATTAGAAGAGAAATCGAAATACCATATTTTTTGTTCTGCAGCGGAAACACGGGAAACACGCACTCCGATGGCCGAGCCGCCGCGGCCAGAAGAACGTCAACATGATGCGCTCTCAGTGAGAATAATTGCACGTGGATAGCGCCACTAATAAAATCAGGAGGCTGGGTGGTATGCATTCCCTCGGTAGTCCGCTTTACCCAACTTTCCCCTACTCAAACGTCAGGAAAATGTTACATCAGGTGAGCTTTAAGATATAAAAAAGGTGTTAACGTTGTTTTCTTAGTCAATCCATGAAACAAATAATCAGAAAATAAATAAATAAATCGACATATCAATCAATCAAGATATATTTAATGCGCATGTGTATCTAATTTCATAAAAATGAGTCTTACACCAAAAAAGAAATGCGTTCAATCTACTCATTTCCCTATGTGATACCTATTAATGGGTGCAGGACAGGTACTTGAGTGGACCACATGGCTTTGCATCGTTCCTCGTTTGGTCTAATTTCCATTTGCAGCTAGCATTTCTATATCTATATGCAAAAATATAATTTCCACCGGCATGCATTAGCGATACAAAGATAATTATTGTGATCAGGACTGTGGAGTCGGGAGTCGAAGCCGGAGTTGGAGTCGGTTAGAGTCG
Organism: Balanus nubilus; assembly: GCA_031763405.1. NCBI lineage: Eukaryota > Metazoa > Arthropoda > Thecostraca > Balanomorpha > Balanidae > Balanus > Balanus nubilus. The sequence continues at coordinate 1,835 of JARFNZ010094502.1, read as the reverse complement.
TAGGTTTGGGCCGGAGTCATGAGTCGGAGTTGGAGTCGAAGCCGCTAAACTCTTACCGACTCCGATTCCGAGTCGGAGTCGAGATTGACTTTTCCCGCAACTGGCGACTACTTTGGTCGCTGAAATATTATCCCACCTGGATACAATAGCCTTACATTGTTTCAGAAAGGAAAAGAGAAGAAAATAAAACATAGGCATAGTCATAACTCATAGATGATATAATGACATAAGTTTTATTCTATCTTTGGCAAAGTCTATTCATCTGTCGGTGAATTTCCGCGATTACTCCTGACCAAAGAAAGAACAGTATTTCTACCGATATCACGCTTGCTTCATCAATGAGTTTTAAATCATATCATGATTATCTGCTTCAAACTTGCTAGAACCTCGAGACAAAAATGGCTTTGCCAAGAGGGAGGGGGGTAAAAGCTGCAGCGAAGACAAGATGGGTCAGCGGCTGGTTGTGTTCGTCACTCGATGCCCGTTTCGCGGGATTTGTCGCCTGCACGCCTGTGCAACTTGACTGGATGCGCGGCTAACAAGCTGCGTCCGTGTTCGGGCCGCGTAAAATTGTTTTACGCGCTATTAGGAAGAGAACAAATGGAAAATGGAATGAGAAGCAGATCTTGATCTCTAGTACGCAGTTGGAGAACCGATATAGGCCGGAGTTGGAGTGGAGTGGAGTCGATGTCGGGGTGGGAGTCGATTTTTCAGGTCGGAGTTGGAGCCGGTGAAATTTTGCCGACTCCGCAGCCCTGCTTGTGACTTTGAATACGTGAATTTGTGCACTAACATTAAGGCTCATGTACGAAAGCGAACTTCAATGTTTATTATTGATACCATCACTCTTGTTTAAAACATATTTGAGTGTGGTTGTATTACATAGTTTTTACTGTATTTGTATGTGTTTCATGCACCATAACCTACCAATGAATATAAACGGGAGCAAACATGTGGTATTACTGAACTTATTGACATGGAAAGTACGCCTCACAAAGTCGAAATGTTTCATTTCATATACATATCCTGAACTTGAGCAATCATTTATTCCTATTTGACAATTAACTACCTTCTTCATCAACAGTGATCCACTCAATGTAATATTGAGTGCCCTTATTTCCTGCTGTGCAACATTACATATTTTATGTTCTGTTGAACCATCGATAAGGAAGGCAAACCTACCAATCATGCGCAAAAGCAATTTGTCTTATTGAATTGTTCGTTAAAGGCAGGGAAGGTTAGGAACGTTCGTTATCCCTTTCATTACTGGCTCCCCAATGCAAATATCTTCAAACCAAATGCAAAATGTTAAATGTATGGGATATGTTTAACTCGCCAAGGTACTCTTGACTCCTGACGGAATGCCTCGAATGCAATTTCACTCAACGATGCTACTGCATATCTTATTCTATCATATATATATTCCTTTATTTTACTCCATATTACTCTAGATTTTAATCTATATTACCCCACGATACTACCTCCACGTATTTTGGTAGTTCTTATGATGATTGACAAAAGTGAGAATAATTATTTGCGATATGTCAATATGAACACTCAATAACTTTATTACTTTTATTGTTTCTTCAAATGTGGAGCAAAGTCAGGATTAAGCGGCGTTTTGTTTGTTCTGCTGCTCGATCTGGGAACTCTTTGACGTGGCAAGAGGATTTAGAAGTGTACATCGCCCATCTGCCAACTTCATGAGATACGCAAATAATGGGCTTGATTGAATGCAAGTTTGCATTACAACGCAGTTGTGACCACTCTTTTTAGATTGCGATACCATGATAACTCATTTTAACCCTCGCACCAGCGGGGGGGGCGGATATCCG
>JARFNZ010094391.1:0-13056 GCA_031763405.1 Balanus nubilus | reverse complement strand
TCAGTTTGTGCAAAATCTGTGCAAGTCACACGTTGCGAAAACTAGGGTTTATTGCAACCTCGTCGGATGTTGCTATACATTTTTTTCCCGACCGATCACACGGAATCCTGGTGTTTTATTTATTGCAACATTTTTTGTTACAATAAATTAAAATAATTGGAAAGGCCGGTTTATTGCAACAAAATAATGCGATAAATGGAACTTTACAATCCATTATACGCATTACAAACTTCGCAGTTTTGATTTGTTGTCTTTCTTTTTCTATAAGAGAGACAACGATAATTCGACCTAACCTACGATAATTCTGCTAAACCCAGTTAAGCTATTAATCGATACATATACTTTACAGCTTACCTACTTGCGTTTATGTTTTCCCTTACATTCCGTACCAGACAAATCCCGTAGCCTTCCACGCAGGCTGGAAATGGCCATGGCTTTAGGCCACGCCGTGAGCAGCAATTTTATTCGGCATGAGAAATGGTTTGACATCATCTTCTGCTTGAATATAACAATTCATATCAATCGTCCTATCATTCATTGGCCAACACGTGGTGTGATGGTGTAATGTGTTAATTAGAGGTCAACACCACGGCTAGCCCCACGGACGGCTGTACCCCACGGCTAATGCACTGAAAACAAATTAACACAAGAAATAACGAAAAAAAACAATGTGGATGTGTTAACACGCAAACCTTGTGCATGCCTCAAAGTGCAAAATCAGACACACTGGGCGTGGTTTTTAAACACGAGTATAATGTGTTAAATTACTCCCATACTATGTGTTAACACGTTTCCGAAACCCAGAGGTTGTGTAAACGCAAATGAAAAACACAAGAAGAATATGTAGCACAAACAAAAAACACGGCATGTACATATATCACAAACGAAAAACACAATGAATGCGCGTAACACAAAAAGAATGACACAAAATTGATGTATAACACAAAGTGAAAAACACAAAACTGTCGTGTTACACAAAACAAAACGCACAAAAATAATGCGTAACACCAGAAGAGAAACACAAAAACAATTAGTAACACAAAATCAAAACATTGGCTGATGGTGTTCACACCTGCCTGGAAACACGCATAAAGCGTGTGAACACAGCTCGTGGGCACCGGTTCCCCGTGTCAACACTTCCGTAGTGCACAGCGGCATGATGTTGATATGTAGGGGGGCTCACCATGCAGTTGCTATATGGTTATACGCACCGAGGTCGTGCCTTGTTACCCACCAGCGCATGCTGAACGGCGAATTTGAAGAAAAAAACATACATTCGAACCGCATTACTTAGGGCCTTTAATTAATATATTGCTGCGCTGGCTCACCATGCTTATATATCGTATAAGCAAAAACCATTTGTAATCAAAAACGGGTTTTTGCTTATAAATAGCCTGTAGGTATGGTGACCAAGTGCAAAATAAATCAATTTGAAGCTGGCGCAGTAATGTGGTTTGAATGCATGAATATTTAATTTGTATTCGCCGTTAAACAAGCGCAAGAGGATACAAAGTCCAAACCTGATTGTGTAACATAGCAAATAGCAACTGCAGGCCCTGTACTAGCATATCACATGGGTGAACTGTGTGAACCGAAAGAAGTCAGTTGAAGTTTAGTTGGTTTAGTTGAATAGCTTCGCTAAATTGGCAAATGTTATATTTCAAAGTTGAAGCAGTCAATTCAAATACACCAATCAAACTCTCGGCACACCACTTAAAGAGGGCCCAAGTTGAATTCGTTCGAGCCTTTTCTACCCAATTTTCATGAAAGCAAACAAAACAATTATTACTGCCCGAATAGTTAATCATATTTTAAACGACAGTATCTGTATTCTTCATTGGACACCATTTACACACAAACTATTGTTATATTGTTAACCTTAGTTTCAGCTTGATGCTGTAAGTTGAGCAATATTCTTACATGCAACTGGCGTACGTTAACAAGACGAGTTGAATTCAGCTAATACGTAAGGGGCCCGCGTTTCGTGAATGTCAGGTTGTGAATGCATGTCGTCAAGCATCTCCAAACAGACGGATTAAAACAGTAGACAAATGTGTGAACTTTATTGATGGTATGGCACATGACATCACAGAAGACATCAGACATCACATCATAGAAAGACGAGAAATGCGTAAACTGATGATATGGCACACGACACCACAGAAGACATCAGGCATCACATCACAAAAACATCATAGAAAGACATCGCATGAGGACATCGTAGAAACTTAGTCCCTTCAACTGAAATCATCCACTTGGAATCAGCTCACCTTGAAACTTGACCTTTCACCGCGACGCACTGGCACCGATGTCAGTCTCTCTATTTCTCCTCACTCTCAAGCTCCTTCAGAAGCGTCGCCAGCTTCGGCATTATCTTCACGCCCACAAGCCTGTCGGGTTTCAGGATGAAGCACGCCTAGAGAGTTGCTGTGTGACGGCATCTCGTATGTCAGTTTTTTCGGCAAAGACGGTGAAGGCCCCCCCCCCCCCACAGAATGAGCTGACTTGCTTTGTCAGTGTTCTGACCGAAGGTTACCACCTTTTTACCCCTGATATATAGGGCGTTGTCCTGTATGAACGGGTGCGTTCCTGCATCGATGCCCTCTTCTTGGAACACATATCGGTGCTCCCCCAAACCTCTGAGGATGCTGTCGACGGCTTCCTCTGAAACAGGAAAACAATCGTTTTGTAGAAATACGCTTGCTACAGGAATTTGAAACTTTTACCGGTTGCCTCAAACATCCTGCAATAGGAAAACAAGAATGAATGCGTGAACCCACGACAAGATTAGAAGCTTCATTTACGAACGGCATAAGATTTTAGCATCATGAGATTGAAGATCATAGGTCGTACCAATAGCCAAGGAACTTACCGGGTTTACAACCCGTCCGTGTCTGCATTTTCGCAGCCATCTTCAGAATCTCTTTGCGGGCCTCCTGCTTCTCTTCTTTTCCACTGCTCTATCTGTCGCGAACTCGGGCGAGTTCTTTCCAGATCTAAAAAAGGGAACAGAATGACGAAACTGCACCTAACTTACTATTTAACTTGCTCATTGCCCAAATGGGGCGGTGCCGGCCGACGTCATATCATGTGGCTCGGGTCAGGACGGCCGCCTCACTGACCTCACTGACCGTCCGCCGAGAGGTCAGCCGGCGGTCCACCGCCCAGGGCACCGGGCGATGGTACCGGGCCGAAGTGCCGGTGACCCTTGGTTGGGGAGGGCGTCGGGTGTGGACAAAGTTGCATCAGCGGGTTATCAAATGCTTGTGTTCACGGGTCAACGTTAACAACAGTAAAACGCTATTGTATGGTACACAACTAGGCGTCAGTGTCATATCTTCTGTTGAACGAGAAGATTTAACAACAGCTTATATACACCAGTACAATGTATACAAACGTCCAAAATACATACATTTACTAAAAAGACAAAATTCAAACTGCAAAGAGTCTTAACAATAGCATCTGATAAGAGGCATCAAGTCATGCTCATGGTGGTATAGACAAAACTTCTTGAAACGTAGAATAGAACGAAGGTAGGTGTCTCTTAGGTGCGTTAGCTGCCATGCAAAACTCTGGCTTAACAACCCTGACCACTACAAATGATGTGATCACAGTATACTTGTGTTCGTACGAACTAACCTGATCCTCCGTAAAAAGCTTTGGGTATACTTCACCCAGTTCGGTCATGGAACCCTTCATCACGATGGCGCGGCGATCCGCCAGCGTGGCATCCATGGCTGCGTCTACCTGGAATATATTAATAAGAGCACAAGCGTTGGTTAATGTTTGTCCCAAAATAATTTTCGTCACCATAACACAGCGATGAATAATTTTTGTACAATATTCTCAACGCTCATCTAGTCAGATAGGGAGCATGTGAATTAAGGTTATCAAAGGCGTACAAGGCCTTAATGACGTAATGAATACAAATGCTGGAGTGCAACTATTAAATAACATTTCAATCACATATCAAATTTAAGTCTAAGTGATAATATCCCTTTAGGGCGGTTTTCTAAAAAATGTTCCGGACATTAATGACAGGTCCTGGCTGGGCGCTGCTATTCAGACCAACCAGAATCTGATCATGAACTTACCACAATCTTAGGAAAATAAACCATCCTTGGTTCTTACCTCTGCATTTGTCACATCAGGCGATTTCATGGCCGCCACATGTCGCTGTACCTCAATGATGTTCAGTCCCACTGACGGCGAATATTTTGGTAGAAGATGCATCCGCTTTCGTTCCAGTACGTCGAGACTGCAGCATTTTCGACGTCGGTTTCGTGTTTTGTTGATCAGGGAATCTTTGATGATTTTCTGTAAATAAAACAGTTTTCATTTGATAGGCACCGAATGAAGACAACAATGGACCAAGTTACATTAAAGACAAACGTTAGAATGAGAACTTTGGGCTCAACATGGAACACAATGGATAATATGCTCCCTCTCCTTCTTTTGCCTTCATCTTAATTTTCATCTCAGTTTTTACTCAATAACCCAAAGGCTTCACTGTATTATGTTGAACAAGTCAACCTTGGTTCTATCCACAAGCTGTGAGGTTAATTCACCACACCAACTGATATCTTTTGGTTAGATTTAAAATATCTACTTCAGATAAAACAAAATATTCGCGCCTGGCCCAAAAGCAAGCAGTATGATGTTAAACCATACTAATCCAGTCTTCCACCTACGCATATTTTCGGCCATTCAATGCAGTACCAGCCAGTGACACACTTACGATTGTGTCCACCGAGCGGTCTCTTCCGTCTTCTTTCCCAAGCTCTGGGAACTGGTCAGCCATATCACACGCCATGGTGTCCAGGTTCTTGATATACCTGTGTGCATATATTAAGATGCACTAAACATGAAGTACATAAGTACAGCAATGTCACATATCGAAGTTTTTCGCATACCAATAAATGCAAGGAAAATCAATGCTCCCCTACATGTCCATTATGAGCGTTTATAACAAAGCTATGCATGGATTCTGCCCGCAGTACACTCGGAAACTCACCGGCCACGTCCTTGCGATATGCACTGCTGGTACGTTGCATCAATGATTTTGCCCCGATCCTTCTTGTCCAGCTTGCACCGTTCTTTGACACGGGCTTGCAAGCCTCCGTCCAGGCGCTTCATCTCTCCAATTTGAAGCCCGGCCTGCATGGTGAAGATCACGTTACTCGATTATTTCGTCATGCATTTTAGCATAGACAGCATAATACCATTACCTAGATAATATTATAATTATGACTTGAGGTATAACAAAACCTATTGCATTCAGCATTTTGAAAATTCAAATGGTTGCCCTTTGTATCATGGATTGCATCTCTAAGTTGCACGTATGGTGAAATGAAGACAGTCATAAACAATCCTAGAACATACGTCGGGGTACTTGGTGGAGATTCGGCTTTTTCCTGAGTTGGCTGGTACAGGTCTGGGTCATTGTCAATGGACGACGCATCAATGGCAACGACATTCCTGAAACAAAAGCAAAAACCACATTATTTACGGAAAAATGTTATGACAAAATGAGGCATACTTTGTTTGAGGCATTGAGATAACTTTATCTTCGTATGCAGAATGGACGTCAAAGACAGGGGAAGGTGCGAGGGACGCGTCCGTCAGCATTTTCAGATTTTAACATTACATTTATGGCCGTTGCATTTAAAGCAGTACTTGACCGGGTACGCACCCCTGATATTGAATTCAATTGTTGGTACTAAAAACATGTACTTGCGAAAGTTGGAAACTCGTAGTTAATAACGATTAATCAAATATTCAAATGTGTGGTGCAATTAAAACAGCATGCACGGCGTCTTCCAGCTGCATCCAGCTGGAAGACGCAGTCCAGCAGTCCAGCTGCGTATGGACGGCAAGTTCATACGCAGCTGGGTATCTGATTATAAAGATAAAATAAAAAGCGAGTGATTGAAGTTTTGGTGTCTTGCCTCTGCCACTTACGACACGAACTATCTGAGGAACATACATGTTTGCGTCTGTCTTTTCGTAGCTCACTGGTGGCCCTGCGGCCGAGGTGCTTGCGCTGATGTCACTGAAATAAAAAAACTCATTGATGATTTTATACATTTAGTCAACTCACCAACTAATGTAACTAACGCCGATCATACGATTAGAGCACGTAAATATAGTCTGTAAATGGGAGAAAATGACGAGTACGTATCTGTCATAAAATCAAAAATGCTAATTACGAACACTTTACTTATGGGTTTGGCTAACGAAGTGATAGGTTCGTCGCAGCCCCTCGGAAAAGTGGCATCAACCCCATTTGAACAGAGACGAAAGGGAGCGAAAATCATGAGTAATGCCATTCATGCATGCAAATTAACATAAGGGAAGATCATTAACGAGCGAGCGCGAGGCGCGAAGCGAGTTCTTACGTGGCATAAGGGGAAAATTTGAATATGAGCGACCCAACCAGGCCCAACACGACCCATACCGACCCTTTCGAGAAGTTTATTCACTGCAAGCGCATGTCCGAATAAGCGGTCCTCTTCGCTGGGTTGCCTCCTTCCCACTAAACTCACTGTACGATGTCATTGGTAACTCACGTTGGTGTTTGTCACGGCGCGTGGCGCGTGCCACGTACGTGAAGAATTGTCACGTACCTATTAGCTAAGAGCTTTACGCAAGTCAAGGGATGAGGCACGTGCGTGCGCCCCCTGCACGTGCGCCCCTTTTCTATATATCGGAAACGGCTACACCAATTGTGTTCAAATTTGGTGTGTGGTTAGGGATCCATCAGCTGCAGCTTCGCCAGAAGTCACGGGTGAGCCTCTGCACGTGCGCATGTGGCTTACCTTTATTTTACATCTCAGGAACGTCTTATCCCGCATACTGATAAAATCAGTCGCACCATAAGCATTAAGCACATTTCCTTCGCGCTCGCTCGTTCATCGCCAGCAATGGCTTCTTACTGTTTGGTACATGCAAATTGTATAGTAAAAGTTACCTTTCTTTGGCGGAAACAGGTGACTTCTCTCCGAAGAACGACTCGTACACGTCACCAGTGATGACGCTGTAAGCAGTTTTGCATGTCAGTGCATTCAGTAATATATACGAATCGCGTTGAAGGAGTCGACACAGGGACGTAGCCATCGTGAGGAAACGGGGCCCATGGCACCTGATAACAATAATTTAATACTAGATATAACACGAATCTGCTGTAGTTAAAACAAAACTTTAAGATGATATATTCACGGCAGGGGTGTAGTTTCGTATGCAGTTTGGGGGGCTGAGTCCCCCCCCCCCAGCTTGAGCTTGAGGCCCCCAACTTTGGTGAGGAAGTGGATCAAATCCGGAGAGAAATTAGTATTCCTCAGGATTGGGATGGTACCTTGAGCGTTTTCCTCCACCTCAGCCCCCTCAACTTGTTTGGAGAAGCTACACCCCTGCTCCACGGAAATATTTCGTAAATGAGAAAGATGTGTACGTTATGAAGAAAACCGAGACAAAATCACAGACAGCCTAACTAAAATTAAGCACAATCACATGCACATACGCACATTCTAATGCCTAACATGGTGTCGGAAAAGTACCAGGCAACATCATTTGCAGCTTCTTATAATACATAGCAGCCTATAAAAAACACAAGTTGGTTTGAGGAAGCAAGGAAACATTGCCATATTTTTCGGTGTTCTAGCGAATACGTATCTATTTTCTAACGTATCTAAGTAGCAACATGCTCTAACGTGTTAAGCGGTTATTCCACCTAGGAAAGCAGACATTTCCAAGTGTTGAGACTAGAGTGAGGCACGTAACCCCCCAAGCACCAACTTACAGAGTTGTTCCTGAAGCCATGCTTTGATTTTCCGCCTCGGTGCTTGAAGCCTTGCTGCGGACCAGTTGCAGCCGAACGCCGGCTGGGAAGTTGTCCCCATCCACCTTTATATCCAAGTTGTACTCAGCATCGTGGTATTCCAAAGCACATGGGTACGCAACATTGAATGCAAGCTGTGCTTTGTCCAGAAGGGTCTTCTGGGAGTCATAACTCACGAACTTGTTCACACCGTTATGTGACACGAGAGTCTTCATGACCTGGAAGTAAATATGTCATTGTTGGACCTATGCGAAACAATTTTGGAAACTGAAAATTTAAATGTCGAGACGTCAGACATTAGTTCAAAAGTGATTGAACAAACTAGAAGAACTGGAAAACTGACACTTGAGTGTGACATGAAATTGACAAACTAGTGTGTGTGTTGGGGTTTTTCCGGGGCGATTCAGCACAGAGAGGCTATCAAGCGCCCGGAATTGACAAACTAAGCCTAAGGCAGCGTCTTTTTTAAGATTTGCTTACAGATATTTGCCTGTGAAGCTTTGGCATGAATATTTCTTAACACAGAAACGCGATTAGAAGCGAATCAAGCCAATGTGATGAGACATTTTCTCCGAAATCGAATCACCATGCAAGCTCAAATGTTTCTCCACTCACCTGAATGTTTGTTACGCCATGGCCACACCACTGATCTTGTGAAGGGGAACACAGAATGTGCGGCCCTGTACCTCATACAGTCCTAAAGGATGTGGATCGACCAGATCATTCGCTTTGACTCTTGTGATAGACTCCTGTGCTACACTGACTACGAAAGCTCCCAGTACCGCATTGTACGCTGAGGTGGCAGGCCTTACGATCAGATCGATTGACCTTTGACTAGTCGTTATGCATTCTATATTTGCCAGCCCATCGGAAGTCACCACCATGCTCCCTGCACTATATTCGAAACCGTTCACGGTTGCTTTCCGGTAGGCTGGATCCTCATCGAGCATTTCTTTCACCTCCATCTCCAGAAATCTCTTCATTGGCACACTTGGACGACTCCGTTCCTTTTGTAGTCTGCTGGCCACCCACTGCAGTTGGTGCTTTCTCGCAATAGTCTTGCAGATGTTTTTCCGATTCTTCGATATCGCCAATGCACGCTTCAGGATCTGGTGTTTTGATTCATAACGCATAGACCATAGATGCCGACCATAGATGCCATAGATGCCGTGCTTCATGATCTCACTCTCATAGTGCAACATGTAATGGTGCTTTGGCGTAAGTCGGACACCATCACAAACACTGATCAGCTCAGTGAGGAAACGCTCAATTTTGTCTTGCATGACACACAGATCTTCCACGCTAAACTTGAAGGACATGATGTAAAGCGTGATACTGATGAGTTTCGAGACAAGCATGAACACTCGGCTGCTTGCTAACTGGGCTTCCGAGACACCAGCTGATAGGAGAAGCAGCGGTAAGAGGCGTAAAAGGCACCATGCCTCACTGGCCGTTTCCTTCACTGTCACCGTTCCCCCCGTCAAGCGGAGTGGCTCTGGCTTGTTTGTGTCGACATCACTGTACTTGAATTCTTGGATCGCACGGTTCACATCATCCAAGCTGACCATGTGAGACTTTTGACAGATCGTCAGCACATGGGATACAGTTTTAGGCACTACACCTTCCAAAACGTCATGCATCATGTCAGGAGGAAAAGAGTGAGATGGATGGAACGTCGAAAGTTCGCTAAATGGACACGTTTTCCTGATGTCAAACGCAAGGCAATTGGCCTCTGAGAACCCATCTTCCTTCAAAAACTGAATTTGAGCATCATACTCCTCTCGGGTGCGTAGGCCAAGCTGCTCTACACTTGTTGTGGACTGAACGATCTCTTTTGTGGCCGTGCAAAATCTACAAATGCGAGAACCACCACTGAAGCATTTTGTGAAGCCCGCTACATCATGTACCCCCAGATTGTCACCAATGACCACTGCAAGTTCCACTTTGACATTGACATCTTCTACGAAGCCCCTGAGAGACAAATTGATGCCTTCTGTTTCCATCATCTTCAAGTCATGGATCAAAGGTGACACAATTTCTTCCCATGAATACTTTGCCAATAGCTCTTCTTGAAACAGTAACACTAACATAATTTTCCGTAGCTGAGGAGACCGGCACCAGTTGCATATGGTGCAATACACAGCACCCAGTTTGTGTTTTTTGGCCTTGTTTCCTAATGGATTGTCAACTGTGAAACCATCACAATATATTGCAAACTTCAACCGGTCTGGGTATCTAGCATGCACACTTCTATCTTCAAGGCAAGACCACATCTCAGCTTGATGAGCATCCCTGGCGAACAACTCTTCACCCTCACACAGTTCAGTAATCTGTTCCTTGATAGGAACGTACTGGTATGTATCAGGCTTTCCACTGGCATTTTCCCCCCAGGCACTTCTCAACTGGTTCTAGGACATTTAATTCATGAAAGGCCTTGGCCTCAATGTGATGACTTTCAGCATATGCCTTGGACTCCTGCAACAGATCATCCTTGCCCTCCCTCACTCCCTGTGCAATACTTTCACCAAATTCATGGACGAATGCTGCTACCTCCTGGCATGACTTCAGTGACACATTTTCTGCTCTAAGTTTAACAATTAAGTTTGCCAGTGATGGTGTTTGATGCTGAACATCTGGTTTCTGAGCACCATCCCCATCTCCAAGTGAACATTCCTTCTCCTTGACCAATGAATCGTGATCACATTCATCAGAACATGGAACACAATCAGACGAGCCACCAGCAGATGCACACAGAATGTCAAAGTTCCAATGTTGACATTCAAAATGCCTACGAAAGCTCCTGGGATTCACAAAGGAGGAACTGCATGAAGGGCACCAGATCAAAAATGGATCATTGTGACTGTGTACATTCAAATGTCGACAGAACTCTTCAAGGTTTTTAAAACTAGAAGGGCATTTTGGACATTTACATTCTTGAGCTGCTGTATTAATCTGAAATGGCAAGAGTCCTTAAAAATTAACAAAATGACCAAGTAGATGTGTTGAGCGCAAATATATAGATTTACATATAGATATAGATGTGCTGCTTATTTCACACCTGTGTCAACCTATCTGTTTTAATGAAACAAACATGCTCAAAGCTAAAGCTTAAGTTTTAAATATCTCCAGACACTACACTTCATACTCAATGTTGCCAATTACTTTTATTGTTAAATTTCCCCATTGACTTACAATGGGGAGATATAGGGTCTGTTCCAGTGCAAACTCCTTCCCAAGAAGTTAAGAAGAGGAGATTGGAGTAGGTTGGAGCAACGGTCAGCACAGTCAATACCTGACAGTGGGTTGGAGCAGACATGGCAATTATCAGAGGAGTTTAGAGGAAGTTGAATTCAGTTTGAGGTGTAAATGGAATAGACCCATAAAATCAAACATGACAAGTTGTGCCCTACACTACCCACTATGCTGTGTGTAATGTAAAGGAGACTGTAAAATATCATAGACAATAATTTACACTGGCAGATCCAGAATGGCAGTTTCTGGGAGTTTGGGGGACAACACACCCAAAAAGTTTCACAGAATTAAGAACACCTATCAGCATTCACTTCCTTATGCATTGTTCCTTCTGCATAGTTTAAATAACTTTTACTTGGTAAGAGTTACTTAATTTTCCTTCTACACTAGGAAATGTGTAAATTTCTACCAATTTCAGGCAGGTTAGAGGAAGGGCCTTTGTCCCCCTAATCCTGATCCTGTGTCCCCTCATCCCCCTGGATCCAGCAGTGGGCAGTGATGATGTTATGTTTCCTATTGTCACCTCTCACTTACCCAGTTGCTCATTGGTCAGCGGATAAACAACAATGAATAAGTGAAATTCAATCATAACTTAGTGGCAATCTTTCATTTGATGAGGGTAAAACAGGCATGAATGAGGGTATAAATTGAGGTGAGGGAAATGGTTGAAGAGTAAGGTTTTTAAGTGGCCGACTACTTGTATGCCACAAAATAATATGGATAAAATGTAGTCTCTGGACAATTGGTTTGTAGACCAAGCACCATATCCTATCGGGACCAAGTGCTAATTGTAACTCTCACCCTGTTCCGAGGGTTATCATATGGGAGCCGGTCGACTTTTTCAGAGGCCCGCCCAGGGATTTGACCCCAGGTCACCGGCACAGAAGGCATGCATCTTACCCCTGCGCCAGATCGCTCCCCGTCTCTGGACAAGTAAAAAAACACTGAGTTTCATGTCATCAGGCAAATAATATCTTTACAGTTTACAACTTCAAAAACAACAATGGTGTGAACTGGGCCGCTTGACTGTCCGTCCATGGATGAACCACGGTATATACAAATACTGGATGAACTGTCCATGGTACGTCCTCTGTGCACAAGCTGTGTGTGAAGCCTGAGGCAATTTTCCAGCCAAGGTGCAAATTTTATGGAAGCTAATCCAAAGAAATTAACTTAAACAATGAAAGATTGCCTCTAAATTTAGCATCAAATTGAATTTCCATTGACAAATAGTTTTGAAATTCGTCAAACTACCGTGAATCCAAGTGCTTCATATCACACGGCACTGGCATCTCCAACCCCAAAGCCACCCCTCCCCTTCTGGGGATGGGACGCGTTGAGGTTAGAGATGCCAGTCTTGTTCATTCAACTCACTTGTTGTCAGTAGTTAAATTAATTTAAGCTATTGTTTTCAAAAGAAATTGATAAAAGTTCTTGATTTTACCCCAGCCTTTCATTCTATACTGCTTCAATATTTTTTTTTTTAGATAGTATCCAATAAAAGCTTTCGTAAATATGCACCTTTAATAGCCTTAGACACTTAGACATCACTCAAAGATTGTGTTTGGAGGACGGACAAGAAATGTTAAGTAGTGGCGCAAAGCTGCGCCGATTTCGAGGCGTATTAACAATTGATTTAAGCCAGGCCGATTTGCATCAAAATATTTTACGTCATCAGTCCGCAAAATTTACACCAATGGATGTCAGGTAAAATGTTCGGGGAAATCCGTTAGCGGGTTTCTAACGTAGGTACAGCCAAGGTTCTTATAGATTCTTTTAGGGTACAGCAACGGGCATACATTTTAGTTTGTTCTCCTGACATATCTTTTATGTTTATCTGCTAAAGATCAATTGCGTATTTGTGCGTTTCTGGCGCAGGGGTAAGATACATGCCTTCTGTGCCGGTGACCCGGGGTCAAATCCCTGGGCGGGCCTCTGAAAAAGTCGACCGGCCCCCATATAATAAC
>JARFNZ010094390.1:0-21735 GCA_031763405.1 Balanus nubilus | reverse complement strand
TATATATGCAGAGCCGATTTTCGGCACAGGTAAGAGCTACGTCGGACCTTTAGCTGTCGTGTTCCCAATGCCCGGTTCGAGCCCAGGTGTCCGCTCCTGTCCTGATCGAACACCGTCCGTGGATTACCCAAATAACAAATCAGAATCGACAGATTTACGTCCCTGTGACAGCGCTATATGTAAAACATCACAGGCCTTATCGAACCTGTATCGGGTAATCAATGATTTTTTACCCAGAAACTATGTTTTCTTCGCTCTACACCACTTCTTATCAGCTTCAAACTATCGTTTCTTTTTACTAGGAACAAGCTCCACAACTTGTTCTGGGTATCAGTGACATATCATCCGACACCTTTGACCGGTCGTGTTACTGAGTTGGCGCAGTGTTAAAAGCCAGTCCGAGCAAAAAGAAATGCCATCTGGTCCCCGTTCTCCATGATTGGGCCAGTATAATACAAATATACTATATACACATATATGGTTCCGATAAAATGGATATGCCATCTGCAGGTATCAAACAATGCAGGAGTGTAGATTCTCGAAACAGATTGAGGGGGGGGGGGGGGTGGGAACGCTCATAGTGCCATCAAAAGCCTTGAAGACTCATATTTCTCACCGAATTTGACCCACTTCCTCGCCCGAGTTGGAGATTTTACCCATTTTTATTCAACTGAATACGAAACTATACCCCCGATACCATTTGATGATAAATAATAAATCTTAATATGCAAATGTTTTATCATCACCTGAAAATGGATAAACATTTTATAGGAACTACGTTCATAGAGTAGCGAAGGAGTCGAAGGTGACCCGACTAGACAGAGTTTATAAGGCATATGCACACAATACGAATACACATGGTTATACGATAAATCAGTTGTATACGCATGAAACGCTAACTAGACAGCAGAAGCAAGAATTTGGCGATTGGCTTCAATGTTAGGATGCAACTAAGCGCATGCTCATCGATTACAATCACCAATTAACGCCAGGGGACAGACATGCACGCATGCAGAAGCGGCAGCCCTCCCGACCCATCACTCGTTGGCTTCACTGGACCGTCTTTGGCAGCACAGCTCGGCGGCAGCAGTCCGCCTCGACCTGGAGAGCTCTCCAGTTTCTGCACACCGACCGCCGCCACTGTCACCACCGCTACCATCACCACCACCGTCACCACCACCAGCACCTTTACCAGCACCGTCACCGTCACCGTCACCGCCCCCGGCACGGCCACCGACCTTCCTGATGTTTCCCGAGAGGTCGAGGTAGTACTGTTCGCCCTTGCCGAGCGGGTCCTTTGGCAGCGTGTCCAGCCGGGGCTGGGGGAATTCGCCCATGTCCGGAGGGTAGAAACACCCGTACGGAGACCACTCGGGCGACGGCTTCTTCGCCTTGGAGGACTTCTTCGGCTCAAAGTGCACCTTGGAGGATTTCTGGAATGTGGGGAGGGTGGTTATTAGACCTGGTGAATGCAGGTGGGATGATAATCACCCTCGCTATTGAATGGAGAACTTGAATTGTGCAAAATCACGAACATTGTTGCACGATTTTGAGGTCAAAGGTCAAGTGAGCGGCAAAATACGAGTACCACCACTCCAATATTACACACCGCACTATTTTCCTCGATGCGCCCGCAGTTTTAACACCACAACAACAGCGCTAACGGTTTGCGGCACGAACCTTTTTCTTGTCGATGTGTTTTCCGCTTCCTTCCTTGCTGGAGGAGCCGCTCTCTGCCTTGGGTCGCTTCTCCTCCCGTTTGCTGGAGAGCCGCGTCACCTCTGGTGGGTTGCGGATCATCTCCACGATCTCGACGTGCTCCTTTCTGAGTGCGATCTGCAGCGCCGACTCCTCCTGCTGAGGGCCGAGACAGACACACCGGTCAGCAGCCAGACACGGACAGCTAGCCGGGCCAGGCTGACGTGGCCAATCCGTGTGGAAAACATCGCACCGGACCTGTCGGCGGGCAACACAACACACAGTAACGCGCCGGGCCGGGACCGAGCATGTACTGTGGTGAGCCGGCGGTGGGAAAACACGGCCCCGCGGCCGCCGGGACGGCAGCATATCTACTGTCTATGTGGCCTGATGACAGCCGCATGCCTGAGCTGCTACAGGGTCCGATTAGGGTCAGTCAGTTGCACGGTCCCTGTCGGCGGCTGATGTGCACCCAAGGTCCAAAAATATCGGGCGTCGCCGCGCCGTTTTGGTGGCGTGTCTAGGACGCCGTCGGTATGTGTCGCTTTGTTCGGCTCCAACTATCGCACAGACCGTCATAGTGGCTGTCACGGAGGCCATTGCCTTACCTGTCACCATGATGTCACTATACACCATCACTGCCCCTGAGAGCCACTGAAGCCGCAGAGAGCCACTGACGGCTGCTGACATCTGCCGACATCTGCTGCTGACATCAGAGCCAGCAGCAGTGAGTGGCTCGGTCACACCCCGACCCACTCTCTGTTTACCAATAGAGGCAGACTCGGCCAGTCCAGCCTGGTCACCACCGACCCCTTAGTACCCCACCAGTGTCACACTAAGCCGAAGGACCTCCTAATACCCCGCCAGTGTCATGATAAGCCGCGAGGGACCTCCTAGTACCCTACCAGTGTCACGCTAAGCCGCGAGGAACCTCCTAGTACCCCACCGGTGTCGTATTGAAGGGAGGGACCTCCTAGTACCCTACCAGTGTCATGCTAAGCCGCGAGGAACCTCCTAGTACCCCACCAGTGTCACGCTAAGCCGCGAGGAACCTCCTAGTACCCACCAGTATCACGCTAAGCCGCGAGGAACCTCCTAGTACCCCACCAGTGTCGTATTGAAGGGGCAGAGTCTGATTACCCGGTCTCTGTCGTAGTGGACCGGAGTGATTAAACGCCGCTGATCGGATCAGCGAGGCTGGAGTCGGCACGGTGACAGGTCCATACGGAACAGGTCGCCTCCGCGACTCACCGAGCAGGGTCACGGCGTGCAAAACTGTGCACTGGAGTGCAGAACCATTGACGGTATCTGTTATAATTCATATGCTGTCATTGAGCGAACGTTGAATGACGAGAGTTTTGCTCGCGATGACATTTTGTCTAAAGTGTTTCTCGGGTGACCACTTAGTCGGTGATTAGATACAGATAACGCTTCGCTTCCACTCATACACAGAATGTCAAATACGACATTTTTGTCTCGTCAAGCAGCATAGCTTCTCGAGTGGCTGGCCCGAATACGTTGAGCGGCATAAGGCGATCCAATGGAGATTCGCCATTCATTGCGCAAACCGCGCACCCGTCTGCGGCAGTTAGTTGGCCATATTTCGAGTCGTGCCGGCATGCGGAGAATCCACACACCGTCGTACCGGATGAGGCTGCAGCGGGACACCGGCTGCATGGCTGATTTGAGCACCGGGTTGGGAACACAGAGAAACGGCGGCACCGGCCAGCCTCTCTTCCACCCTCGTCCCAGGCCAGTGACCGACCAGAACAGCCAGCAGGTACCGTCCTCGGGCCGGGTGGACAGGGAGGACGTGTGACGTGTGCGGCGCGCCAGCCCAGCCCCTCTCACCCTCACCCTCCTCGCTGCACTGTCTCCTACTCACCCCACCCCTCCCTTACCGTCCGCACTGCACCGCACTGGCTCCTCCCTCATTACCCAACCTTCGCGCCGTGCCGCCTCCACCCACCTTGTTGCGCAGGTTGAAGTCGACTCCGCCATCGAGCAGGATCCTGGTCAGCTTCCGCCGTCCCATGGCGGCCGCTATGTGCAGCGCCGTGTCCCCGTTCTGTCGGAGGGAGTCGGGAATGCGTCACTCTCAGTCACAGTCAGTCACAGTACAATGGCCACAGCCACCGGAGCCGCCGAGTCGGCTGAGACATCCCTGCCGGGTCGGCTGAGACATCCCTGTCAGGTTGGCTGAGCCACCGAGGCCGTCGGGTCGGCTGAGACATCCGAGGCCGCCGGGTCGGCTGAGACATCCCTACCGGGTCGGCTGAGGCATCTCTGTCGGGTCGGCTGAGCCACCGGGGCCGTCGGGTCGGCTGAGACATCCGAGGCCACCGGGTCGGCTGAGACATCCCTGCCGGACCCTACCACGGCCAGAGGACGGACCCCTCCATCTCCCGGCCCGGCTCAGGCCGCACTCGGCTGGAGGACTGGACCCTCGCCTGGTAGTGGTGACCCTCCACCCCACGCGGCCCGGCTCAGGCCGTACTCGCCTGGAGGACTGGACCCTCGCCTGGTGACCCTCCAACCCACGCAGCCCGGCTCGCCCCGCGGACGATTGCCGCGCACGGGTTGCGCAAGTGGCGGCGGACACGCAGGGTCGTCAGTGTTCCGCGATAGACGGCGGGCGGCGGCGCAGGACGGCGGAGGGCGGTGAGCCCTTCATTCCGGGCCTGAAGCGCGGCCCGGGCGGCAGCGGAGTGGTTTAATCGGCCGCCGCCCTGCCTGCAATGACTCGCCAGACGCCGCGTCGTGACGTGCTAAGCCGCCGTAATTGAGGTGTGGACCACTCGGCCCAGATGCTCCCGCGCTGACCCACCACGGATCCCTCCGATGGAACGAATCAATGGCGGAAAGCTTGCATACATATTAGCAATGATGCGAGTCGCGATGATGCGATAGCGATGACAGCAATGATGCGAGCCGCGGATAGTGGTCCGTGGCTTTTTGAGCCTTTTGTAGGTACATACGATTAGTACTTCGGAGCGGGAACCCCGATCATAAACATTTGACATATTCGGCACGTTCAATCAGTTTCCCATTTGCATATTTACACGCAGAACATGCTTACCTTATTCTGTTCGGAGAGGCTGGCGTCGCCGCTGATGAGGATCCTCATGACGCCCGCGTGACCGTACCGGGCGCTGGTGTGCAGCGGCGTGTCGCCGTACTGAAAGAGTCACGGTCGTCGTCAGATGGGGACACTGCTGCCGCGCCCGGCCGCCCGCCGAGCGACCGTGCCTAGTGATAGATCGCCGAACGCCGCCGCTGTCGTTAATTGAATGCACCCTCGCATTTTTGCCGGGGGCTGCGGCCGGCCGGGTCGCAGTAAAGGCGCAGACCGGTTTTGGTTTGCAGGTTTTATGGGCGTACCATGCACTGGCGCGGCCTTGGCTGCAGCAGCGGCGGCGGTGGCGTAGGTGGAGGTATGGAGGTGGCGGCGGGTGGGTGGCTGGACGGACGGACGGATAGGCCGTTACACTGTCACAACACTATCGTTCCATCGTATAGTCACACCGTCACGCAATTACACGAAGACATCCGGTCACATCATAACATGTCCCAGTGCATCGGCAAACCGTCATATCGACATCCACATGCATTACACGGATGACGCACCTAAAAGGCTATTGTAAAAGCGTAAGGAGGTGCATATGGATGCAAAGTCAGTCGCACCTCACCATCACCCCTGAATCAACATTGCACCATACCAAACCATACCTACCATCACATTACCCCGTCGCATTATCACTCCATTTCCATTATATACGTATACCTACCGTACGGCTGCAATTTGTTTCGCCAAACTTCCAAAATGTCATCAGTCGTTCTCACATAATCACAGTGCCTCACCATCCCACCACATCACCGTTATGTTCCAATACAGCCCTATTGCACCAACTCCCGTTCCAATACAACCCTGCTGCATCCACCTCCCGTTCCAATACAATCCTGCTGCATCCACGTCCCGTTTCAATACCACCCCACCACACCACCGCGACGTCGCGTTCCAATACAACCCTGTTGCACCACCCCCGTTAAAATACCATCATGCTGCACCACCTCCCTTTGCAATATCATCCTGCTGCACCATTTCCCGTTCCAATACCACTTTGCTGCACCACCTCCCGTTGCAATATCACCCTGCTTCACCACCTCCCGTTCCAATACCACTTCGCTGCACCACCTCCCTTTGCAATATCATCCTGCTGCACCACCTTCCGTTTCAATACCACTTTGCTGCACCACCTCCCGTTGCAATATCATCCTGCTGCACCACCTTCCGTTCCAATACCACTTCGCTGCACCACCTCCCGTTGCAATACCACCCTGCTGCACCACCTTCCGTTCCAATACCACTTCGCTGCACCACCTCCCGTTGCAATACCACCATGTTGCACCACTTCCCCTTTCCAGTTCCACCCTGCTGTACCAACTCCCGTTAAACTACTACCCTGTTACGCCACTAGGGATAGCCCTGTCCCACCATCCTCCCGTACACTACTGTCTCTAGTTGCACCGTTCTCGATAACCCTGCCACTCCACTACCCTGTCAGCGTCACACCATGTCATCCCACCACCATCACCCCATCCTAGCAGTAGTGTAGTTTCGTATTCAGTTGGAGGGGCTTGAGCCCCTGCGGGTTGTCAACCCCCCAGCGCGGGGTGTCTGCACTCGGTGCCGGCTCTACTCACGCTGTTGCGGATGTCGGGACTGCAGCCGGCCAGCAGCAGCAGCCGGCACGTCTGGTTGTGGCCGTTCTGGCAGGCCAGGTGTAGCGCCGTGAAGCCGCCCCGGTTCCTCAGGTACATGTTGGCGCGCGCCTTCAGCAGCGCGTCCACGGACTGGCTGTAGCCCTTCCATGCCGCCTCGTGCAGCGCAGTGTTGCCGTTCTGTGGGGGGGAGGGGGGTTAAGCTGTTAACACGCAACAGCTGTTATCGCGGAACGATGAGAACGACAAGATTGAACCGTTCTTTTGACTAGGAAACATAGAGATGAGACAGTAAAACTTGAAAGCCTCGAACCTGGGCCTTCCGTCACACGATGGTTCAATTTGAGCAATATGGAATAGGTGCCTACAATAGCACTGTTTCGTTTATCGAGGTTTTGGGGAAAGCTGATTCAGAAATACCACCGCGCTGCGAAATGCGACGTTCTTATTTTTTAATCCTAACTTATAACAAGTGGAAAGCAAACATGAACCAAATGACTAGAAAAGCTGCGAAGCCGCTTCAAACGGTACGCCATATTCGACCTATCGTCGCCATCTTGCGTGCATAGGACCGCCATTAACTGCCTGACTGAGCCGGAGACACGGTGAGCATTTTGTTGGTGATACTATCCGGGAGCGTGGTCGGCCGCGACTCCGGCGCGACATATCTGGCCATAATAAAAGCGGTAATCTACTCGTAAAGGCCTCAATGATGGCGTCGTCTGACGGAAAGTAATCGGTCACCGGCTGCCAATCACAGCTGTCACGCCATCTTGGCAGCGTGCCAGCCTCCCTCGGACAGCGGTCCGCTGCAGCTGCCCATGTCAGGAAATCACTTAAAGCACCTTTGTTCAGTTTGTACACCATCAAATACCGAAGATTGCAGTGTTTTATCCTGAAAAGTGGTCCTTATGGACCGTATACATAAAACTTGATACGGAAGCATATGGTGATCCGCTACCATATGCACCAGTAAACAAACTTTTCGTAAAATGCAGTATTGGGTGAGCGGGCTGGAGAGCCGCTGCAGTCGGCCCAGGGGAGCCGATGTCGGTTCATCACGATGATATGCACCCGCGGCGCCGAACACGGTCGGCCGGCCTGCAGCACTGGCTCTGTGACGCCGTGTCACGTAGATATAAGCGCTGCCAGTCAGCCGTCACAACACTCCCGGAAACGCGCCGTTCCGGGCGGCAAAAGAATGCCGTGCCGTCACGACCCGGCTCCGCCCGTGGGCCGACAATGGGCCTGTTCATGCAGAACGCGGAACATGGCAAGACACAAATATCATCCACCGCGCATCACCGCACCGCAGGAGCAAACGAACTGTGACACGTTCGCCAGCACGTGAACCCGTGACATTCGATTTCCTGCAGAACATCACATTTTCTTCTTTCGTTGGTCAATGACACTTGCCACGCTGTCAAGCTGCCAGCAGCAGACACCAGTCGCACCAGAGCTGTTGATTGGTGTTTGTGGGCGCATCGACATCTAGGTCATAGGAGAGGCAGGAGACAGGGGCGGATGAGGTTCTGCTACTCACCACGTCGTCCTGGTGGTCGACGGTGACCCCCTGCTGGATAAGCCGCTGCAGCACCTCGACATGGCCCTCTGCTGCGGCCCGCTGCAGGGGCGTGTGTCCGCTCTGTAACAACAGCGACAAAACGACGTCAGCAAACAGTCCGTGGGAACACCGTCGGTCAGCGCTAACAGAGGGGAGCGGAGCTCGGGAGGCGCTGGGGCGGCCCAGGTGGATACGGTGTGTCCTCGGGTGAGCCGCCCGTCAGCCGATCGCTGGTCAGCGGGTGACCTTGCTCTGTTCCGCCGCCGGCCCGGCTCGTCACGGTCAGATTGCACCCGGCCCGCTCGTGAGAATGACCTCCCCGTCCGACACGCTGCCGGTAAACGATCTGCCCGGGAAATGACGCGCTGTTCACAGCCGAGACTTTCCGCTCTGACCTATTTCCGGCGAGTGGCGGCCGATGGGTCCGACCGGCGCGGCGCCAGCAGCGCGGTGCGCAGCCTCTCAGCTGAGCCCGTGTCGTTCGTGAGGCGAGTGCTTGTCGCCAAGCGGGCCTTCATGTCGGCCCAGCCGGCGGAGTGACGTCTCGGCGCTGTGGCGGCCGTGTAAGCCGTATACTGCTAACCCGTCCGACCATCTGCCCGGCGGCCCGGCCCGCTCCCAGCGCTCGTCAGACATTCCCGGATTAGTAGAGAAGTCGTGTCCGACGCCATGTTGGATGCTCGCCTGCTCAGCTCGCCGACGCCGTGGAATAATGAGTTGGAATGCCATGCCGCAGAGCCGTGAATGTACACCAATTACCGTGAGAGCAATCCATTCGACGGCGGTGTTGGGGAGCAACGCCGGCGCCCGACATAGCTCGGCTCTGATGTAAGACCCGGCCCGGCAGACGACTGCAGGTGGAGCCTGCGGCCCGGCGCGGCCCCCAACCGGGGGGCTGCCCCCCCCCCCCCTCCATCCCTGCCCAGCAGATAGGTACACAGTGCTGACAACGGCCTGACTCTCACCACACAGGAGAGAAATGGGCCGCGGCCGCTGCCGAGGTGCAATGCTACATGCAAATGGGCTGATGGAACCGCTGCCGGACCCAGTCACACCTTGCTGATGAAAGCTGCAGTCACACTCATGCAGGGATGCTAAAATATTGACAAACCTGACCGCTAAATTTAGGAAGATGTTGATTGTTATGTATGGAAACAGTATCACTGCTGTATTAAGTGAGACCGGAGATTAAGTGAGTAGTAAGTCTGTATTAATTAAGACGCCTACCCCGTAACGTTTGATGACTCATAGGCTATAGCGCTAGTTTTTTTTATTGAAACGGACCAAATTTGGCACTGCCACATTTGTTAATAATTTTCCTTCCTTAAAAATGTACAGGCCGTTCTTCGTGTTAAAGGTCTAACGTGCATTCGACGAATTCCGTAAAGAGTGCAAGTGGGGCTTTTCACCCCATTGTTAAGTCAAGACACCACACCCAACCCATGGTGTTTTAACTTGCTTATCCATAAATCGATTGCCGGATTGCGTGTTTATGTAGAAACGTTGCCACTAGGGTTGGGGCGACGCCCTAGGACCATTCCGGCTGAAGTCCAGCTCCAGATTTGCAGGATTTTCACACTTGCCTGATGGAGACGACACAGAAACCCCAGCGACTAAAACTCTATTCAAAATTGTGTGCAGCGTCATGTCCGTGAAGTTAGCGTCGCTATAACTTCTTTACAATTGCTGCAGTTTGGCATGAGAATACTAGATCGTTATTTTTTAACCAACAATTAATATCGAAGCACTATAGCAAACACCCCCATTCACATATCATGTTCAAGGAATGCAGCAGGGTGGAAAGGCGTGTTGCCACGTTGGAGGTGAGGTGTTTTTACCCCATCACGCTATTCTGACAAAACGTTTAACTCATTTCTGACCACGTTGCAAAGTCACTTCCAAATATTTCACATTTTATACCTGAATGTCATAGCTTTAATGTGACTGTTTTATCCTTTCGACGGCACTTAATGGACAAGTTTGTTCATGACAAACTTTTTATAAATAAGTAAAATGGGCGTCAAATCATGCCATTGCCTGCAACTTTGCAACGACTCCTTGCTGATCCGTCAACTTTGCACACGTAACTATTAAAAGGTTAGGTACTTTCTCTTGCGCAGTGAAAATCGTTACCTTCAAGTTGTCAACTACCGAGAACTTAACCCTCGCACTGCTGGGGGCTCGCGCCGAACAAGCAAGTCAAGCAAGCAAGTCAAGCAAGCAAGTCAAGCAAGCAAGTCAAGCAAGCAAGTCAAGCAGAACAAGCAAGTCAAGTCTGCCGAAGGGTTTATTCCCCCCCCCCCAAAGATCTCGAAAACCAAGCACATAGTGACAAACAGTAAACTGCGTGAGATAGATCTGACAAGGACTATAGAAATTACTATAGTCATTTTCGGGTCAGGTGAATATTGAGTTCACCAGATGTCACCAGAGGTTACCAGAGGTCACCAGAGGTCAACTTTTGACATATTATGAGTAGCTGGAACATTGCTGCAGAAATCCCAGATTATCTCGGGAACTAAGGTAGTAAAGAACATAAGTAAAGTAAAGAAATAGTAAAGAAACAAAGAAGCAGCCGAAAGCTTTTTAAATTTTATAACGCATTATTGTCAAATTTGACCCCAGGTGAACGGTTTAGGCTCCAGGGGTCATGAAAGGTCAAAAATGTAATTTTTCCCCAAATCATTTTTCTTTTCTCGCGAAAAGCTTTTTATCTATCAAAGACAACGGAATTATTTTTGGCACAATCGTGTTCCTCTCGTCGGGACAAATTGAAGCATATCATTTTTGACCTGAAAATGTCATTTTCAAAATTTGACCTAAGGTCAAGGTCATGTGGTGACCCAGGTAGGTCAAATTGGGTCATGTTGCATATGAGTCGATGCTTCTTGACGACGCAAACACTTTGGCACTGTTGTCACGTCTCCAACTTCATTCTATCAAAAGTAATTAGCAAATAAGGTTTGTAACCTGAGATGACCTCGGATGACTTTGTAAGAGGTCACTGATCAAATATTGCACTTGTATCATCAACAATGGCATAAGATGATATGATCCTGACAGAATTTGACTGAGACGACTCGTATCCTTGAAATGAGAAGCATTGGAAGATTTCCCCGCTGACTTAATGGGGAGGTCACCATAATGACCTGATCTCAGGTCATCGACATACAAAATCCGAGATATACAAGTTGTAGGCATTGATGCTCTCAGGTATTGTTGAAACTTTAAAAGCCATCAGTCACTGTGGCTGTGGGACACCTGCAAACATTTTTGGAGGTGAGGTCACGTGACCTGGACTAGTAACCTGACCTGAGATGACCTCCGGTAAAAAAAAAATCACACAATGCGCGCAGTTGGCGTCCAAATAGGTGTGCCAATTTTGGAGGCCCTATACGCCATCGTTTTTCTGCTATTCACGAAAAACCTGAGGGGGGGGGGAAATCAACCCACCCCCGGCAGTGCGAGCGTTAAGGTGGGGCGTTTTGTCCCGGTCTCCCCTAACCATCGAAAGTTCCCAAAGATCTTATGAATGATATCACGTTGTGTGCCATTCATGGCATGTGTTTACAAGCTTCCCGGATCCTTAATAAGCCTTTGTTATTTATCGCTTCTGCCTCACGGGACTTGGGTAGCTAGCGAGCCCGTTTCCGGTGAATGATACCACCCAGGTGCCCATGGCCGTATCGACACGCTTCACCGTCCCACCCATTTCCGCGGCCGATATCCAGAGCGGGGAGCCGGCACGAACGGGTCCGCACAAAGCTTCCACCGGCCGGCGGAAACGGCGACCCACAGGCGGCCCCGCTCCGGCGGCACGCCCTACAAAGCCAGCAGACCAGGCCGGCCAGCCGTGTCATCAGCCCCCGCCCTGCTCCCCCCCCCCCCCCCCCTCCCGGCCGGCTGCAGAGGCGTGGCGCGGGCGGCAGCTGCTCGTCTGCCGGCCGGCTGCAGAGGCGTGGCGCGGGCAGCAGCAGCTCGTCTGCCGGCCGGCAGCAGAGGCGCGGCGCGGGCGGCTGTAGCTCGTCTGCCGGCCGGCCGCCCGCCATCCACCGATAGCTTCATATCGGCCGGCTGGCACAAAAACATCGGGTCGGTGCTCACGGCGCGCCGGCCAACCCCTGGCCCCGTTCAAAGGTTAAATCCATACAGCCGTCGGCCGGGTCGGGCAGGTCGGTTTTTGTGGGTGTGCCGCGCTCGAGTGGCTTTGTGCGTGGCCGCAGCGTCGCAGCGCGCGCCCCGGTCGCTCGCCTCGCCTGCACGGGAGCTGTCAGACACGATTGAAGAGCCGCGGTCGCGGTGAGCGCGCTCGACGTCCCGCCCCTCGAGTCGGTAGGCGGCTGGCCGCGGCCGGCTCGCCGCCCCGAGCCGCACACGGAGAGTGGCCGCTCAAACGCGGCTCCGAGTAGCCGACGATCACGAAAGGGGTGCAGTAAAGCGGCGCCTGTGCCGGCGGCGGTGAGGGATCTGTGGGCGATCCCTCGCGCTAATGGCATCGACGCACGGTCTGGTATTTACCGGGTGGGCGCAGCCAGCCACCGAGCGCTCCCCTCCCACAGGGTGGAGCACCGCGCCCGCGGCCGGACCTTGATGTACCGCCGAGCTCGCAACACCGTCCCGTCACAAAGGCACCGGCCCGTCACAAAGCGAGCGGTTCAACAGAGGTGCCCGCGGAGGTTCATGCCAGACATTCAAGCCAGACATTCGGCGGACTGGTGGCCGGGGGGCCGCGGCGGCGGCGGCCGGTCGGTTAATTGAACGTGCAGCCTCCGTGATGGAGCGGCGGCGGGGTTAGAGAGTTGTGGGTGCGGCCGCCCACCGCCGCCCACTGCCGCCGGGGACGGACGTGGCAGAGAGACGGCTTTCTCACGCCGAGAGCTGCCAGCCGGCCTCCACCGCGGCCGGCTGAGCTGGGCCGGCTGAGCTGGCCAGCTGCCAGCCGGCCGGGCAGCTGGAGATGGCCGCTGATGTGGAGTGATACGGCGAAGGTGAGCTAGCTCTTTAACGTGAAGTGAGCCACCTGCGGTCAGCGGAGACAAAGAGCAACAGGCGCCGTAAACCAGCCGGAGAAGGGAGCGAGTGAAGGGAGAGAGTGAAGGGAGCGAGTGAAGGGAGCGAGTGAAGGGAGCGAGTGAAGGGAGCGAGTGAAGGGAGCGAGTGAAGGGAGAGAGTGACAGAGCGGGGTGGTGTGGTGAGCTGCAGGAGAAACTGTCGGAACTCGCCTGTTTCGGTCGGGAGGTGGGCGCGGGGCCGGCGCTGCGGGACCGCCCTCCGCCGCGTCTCAGGGAGGACAGGAGTCGGGAGCGGGCGCCGAGCAGCGCCCGGCGCCGACTGCGCGCCTCCCGCTGCTCCCTCTCCCTCTCCCGCTCTCCCAGCTGCGGTTTCAGTCCGGCGCGGGGTTCAGCCCTACCAGGGCGACCCTCCGACTCGTGGATGGAGCGGGCTTCCTTCCTCTGTCGGCCCGGCTCCTCCCTGCGTTGGCCCTTCTCTTGCCTCTTCGGCGGCAGGCGGCGCACCTCGTTCCCGGCCCAGAGCTCCGATCCGTCTCGGAGCGCCTCCCGGCCGGGCGTGGCGTCCGTGGCCGTCGTGTCCGGCTCCTCCTCCTCCTCCTTCTCCTCCTCTCCTGAGCTTGTCTCACTTTCCTGGCAGATAACCGCCGGCACCTCGGTTGAGCTCTCCGAATGAGCCAAGATGGTCATGTATTCCGACTCTAGCTGCTGCTGAGGCGGCGGTGGTGGCGGTTCGGACGGCCTGCCCCGCTCGGGGGGAACCCGGGATCCGGCGGCCGGGGCTCGAGGCACCCCGCCCCGCCGCGGCTGCAGAGAGGCGTAGATCGGAGACGGCGAACCAGGTGGCGGTGTGGGTGGCCACGCCTGCCGCGGTGTTTCGTAGATGTTTTCCTGTGGCGGCGGCAGGCGGGGCTGCGCCTCCTCGCGCCAGGAGTTGGTCGTCATCGGTTTGGTGGGCCGCAGCACGCGCGGTGGGATGTCGTACGCGGATGTGTCCGAGTCCTGACGGGTGTGCGCCGGACGCGCAGACCGCCTCGAGTCACGCCGCTCCTGACGCTCATGTCGCTCTTTCTTCTCCTGACGTTCATGTCGCTCTTTCTTCTCCTGACGTTCATGACGCTCCTGCCAGTCGCAGTGCTCCCGACGGTCCTGCCTGCCCTGTCTCTCCTGCCGTCTCCCCTGCCCGTCCCAGCGCTCCTCTCTGTCGTGGGGCGGGTACTCCAGTCTCGGCTGCCGCTCATGGACCTCGCGCGGCGCCCAGTCAACTCGCTCCTGACGTCCGTGGCGCCCGGACCGCTCGTGACTCCCATGCCTGTCATGCCTCTCATGCCGCGGGTATTCCGGTGCCCCGAGCGGGTCCAGGTAGGAGAACGGTCTCAGTCTGTCCCTGAGCGGCCCGGCCTCCTCGGCCTGGAACCAGGCCCCGGCCAACTGTCGGCCGGGCTCCCTCTCACTGCGGTAGATCCTCAGCTGACTGACGGCCAGCTCAAGGTCCGTATCGTCGGCGGACAGCGCGTCAAATGAGCCGCTGCGCTGCAGCACCTCGCGCTCGAACGTCACAGTGGACACGTCACTATCCTGGTCCGGCAGGCAGCCGTGCCGGCCCGGGTACAGTCGATCCGGCCGCGGCATCTCCACCGGCGACGGGCTGAACACGGGGTTAAACGTCACCAGCGGCGCACACTGCTTGGCGTAAGTAGGCGTATAGAGAGCGGGCATCCTCAGCACGAAGTTGTACATGGGGCGGCCGCGGCGCCGCGCGCACCGTCACGCATAGTGTCACGCGCCGGTAACGAGACGCAACGGAAAGAAGCGCGCTGAGGAGCCCTCGGGAGCCGTCACTATCGCGCACGTGATCTCCGACCGACGGCGGCGGCGGCGGCGGCGACGGGGAGGTACGACTGTGTGTACCACTGGCGGATAACTGACGGTGGCCCCGGGTGTGAACCCCGGCAGGGGAGGGCCGGGTGGGGTGGGGGCCGCCGGATATCCGGTGTACCGGCCGCCGCCCTCCGCGCCGGACCCGCCCGTCACTCACGGTCGGCGCTCACAACGGCACACGGGCACACCACAGCGGTGCGCCGCGGGCTTACCTGCACAACCCGGCACCGATCGAGCAGACAGGCTTTTTGTCACCGCCAGACACCGAACGTGGGCCGCTCGGCTCAGCTGGTACTTAGCCGTTATCGGCCCTTCTACTCCGAGACGGCCTAACAACGGGCCGCGATTCGGCGATGACTGTTATTAATGGCTCAACGCAACAGGCCGGCCGGTACATGCCACGGCAGCTGCCGAGCTGAAATTAAATTATCAGCCCTACTCAGCAGCGGCGGCGGCGGCGGCGGCGATGGCGATGGCGGCACCCGCTGCTGCTGCTACTGTGGCGGAGGCGGCGGCGATGGCGGCACCTGCTGCTGCTGCTACTGTAGCAGTGGCGGCGGATGTAGCGGCGGCGGTGGCGGATATGTAAGCGGTAAGCGGTTCCTGCTGCCCACTGGTGGAGGCGTTCCTGCAGCCATCTGTCCGTCAGGTGACGTTGGTGGATGGCGGGCGGGCCGGAGCCGCGCGTGACCGCCCGTACGATGACGGATGGCTGATCACGCCGGCACGCCGGCCGCCGCCCCGGCTCAGACAGCTCAGGCAGCTCAGAGTGAATGCTTGTGTATGCCGAGTGTCACAAGAACGGCTCGGGGTGGACGTGAGTGATAGAAGACTGTGATCAGCAGACTGACGATATTGTTGGGCATCGTAATTCGACGGCCAGCGATAAAGTCAGTGCAGACTGGCACAGAGAGCAGTCAGTGATGAAGAGACGGCGGCCGATGGAGACCAGAGATCTTCAGAACAGCGGCCAGTCCTCCTCTGGGCAGGCCGGCCGGGCGGCGGTCTCTCGCAGCCCGATCGAGGCGGTACATCGCTCTCCGCCTCGATCGAGGCGGTACATCGCTCTCCGCCTCGATCGGGGCGGTACATCGCTCTCCGCCTCCTTCGCCAATCTCCGCTGATCGGGCCGAGAACACGCTATCGATAATTATGCGCCGGCGATAGAATCGCGCGCCGCCGCACCACCGGGGCCAATTTCCCGTCAGGCCGTGTTGGCGGTAGCGGCGGACGGAGCGAAGTGGGGTGGCTGCGATTGGCGGCAGGGGCGGGCCGCTCGTCCGCCCCGCCAGATGAGACACAGGGCTGCGCCGCCAGAGATTGAGAACGAATCGGACGGTATGCGGGATAATGTGGAGAAAATTGTTACCGGTGGTAGAACCAATGACAGCAGAGATAATGGTTGTTTTCACGAATGGAAGAAAATAAAAACCACTTCGCAAAAATGGATATATTTTATCGTAACAACATTACACGAGCTATTATAGTGAAGACCGGGACCGACAAAATGAGCTTTAGGCCCGGTGCTCACTGAGCGGAGAGTACACGAAACTTAAAAGCAAACGTGAACACTCGATTGTTTTATTTTGTTTTCATCGCACCGTAATTAAAGGAAATAGTTCACATTGACAATCTGCTTGATAATCGGCATTTAGGGGTATCTTGAGCCCAAAATACAGAATGTGACACCTGTTTATACGATAATTGAATAGCTGCGGAAAAATAAACATGTTTTCTCTTGCTTCCTTCAGAGCCTTCATACTAGACTCAATAAAACTGCACGCCGATGTGTGACATCACACGTTGGCCATTTATTTTGGAAGCCATCATACGTTATATCAATGGCTGACCTGAGACGTGGTACTTTGTGCAAAATGAGATGTTATGCTCTCCATGAAAACGTATTGTAAACACATTTCAATTATTTACTTACCGGAAATTTATTGGTTTTGTACCTGTGCTGCAACCAAGATATAGCAACTTTTTTTCTGGCTTCCTAATGTAGCACTCGCACTTATAATTAATTTTCGAAGTTGAAGTACAACATTTATAAAAATAAAAAAAAGATCTGACTGACACAGATACCTGAGCGTATGTTATCAAAAGTGATCAGGATCGGCGACACCGTACAATATTTATTCTGCAAAACCTTGTTTCATGCAAGATTCTTATATATAAGGTTGGGCATCCAGTCATGTAATCACTATAAGTGGGGATCTTAACCAAGGAAGAACATCTCAAGGCGAGCAATACCCTTATGCCCCTAACGGAAATAAACTAAAATAATTCACGTATACAATACAATGTGTAAAAACTAATCACAACCCACATAATTTTATGTTAAATTGAGGATATAAAATTCAGTAGCATTTTTTCCATATCAACATGAAAATTGCGTATTCTTGAACTACTATTTTTATAGTCCCCTTTTGAATACAGTCCATGTTGATTATGGCACCACTTATCGAAACAATATAGATGCGTAATTAATTGATAAACTTGCGTAAACAAACATACATAGTGGGATTTAATGACACTAACTATTCTATTTATTCACTTAACATTAATCAAGATGGATATTAGACGCAATATTATTATTGTTTACATGCACCAGTTTTGTGACTACGTTGGATATGCAACAGCGTATTGTGAGGCTCCCAGCTGCACTCCAAAGAAGGCCGCGAAAGTGATAATTAAAATGCAAAATATATTAACGTTTTGGATTCGATAGATAGCCCATTTCGTTCTGTTTAGCATAAAATAAAAAGAAAACAACACCCCAGCTTAAAAATGACGAAATATACTTAGTCTCGTAACCCTAAAAAAACCGTCATAGCCTTTGTGTGTTAAATTGAAAGAAGAGTAAGCGTAAACAACCCAGACAGAAATGCGGGTCACGTGCTGTCACCCAGCTGGATCCATGAAAAATTTGCAGCCCGAGTCTCCCGATTTTTATCAGCAGACACCATTTCATTTGAGGTTACTCACGTGCTGTTATTATAAAAGCGCTTCGACCGCCGACTTGGAATGCAATTGACAGGTAAGCTATGATAAATGTAGTGCATGTTATCATTGGAACAAACTATATCGTGGGTACAAATTATAATACTCGGGCAGAGTTTTCTATTAACGAGTGTGCGCAATGGCGGATGACGTGAATCTGTCGTCACCAGTATGACGCCATACGTCCCGACGAGGATTTTCGGAGTCGACTTCGAAAAAATGAACAGAAACATTTAGTTTCTGTATCGAACCTTCTACGCGTAGCGAGGAAATATTTTGCCATAACCCCTATTTCGACAAGTTCTACAAAACTCTATCTCATTTCAAATCCCCCTGTTAAAGGTGAACTGTTTCTTTAACCAATTCCCCATTATTATAGCCCGTTTATTTCCAAAAGGCAAACGGTCCAAAGCGTATTTTTAATTTGTCACGTGCGTATAATATAAATGTTCCTATTGAAAATATATGCGAAGTAAATTTAATTCATTTAACATTAGAGCTATTGGAGCTATACATTTAACTATTGGAGCTAACATTGGAGTTATTCTTTGCAGAGGGCACTTTTGACCGTTTGCCTTTTGAAAATAAATGGACTATAGCCTCCCTTCCACGTCGTTTCGATATCTGTTTGTGTTCTGATGGCGTTTGCTGCTGTTTGTGGCCTGTTTAACCTGATAAATTTTACGTTTTGGTAACGTTTGCTCTACGTTTGCGCGCAATGAGGACCGGACCTTTATTTCGACGAGAATCAGTAGGTATATCGTTCCTCTGCGTCTGAACCGAGCAATCGCAGGTTTTAGTCGGGAATTTATTGGTTGAATTGTCTCCACCCGGTGGGATGACAAGGGCACATGTCGAACTGTTAAAAATGAAAGGAACTCGTCGAGGAAGAGATAATGTATCTGCAACGCCCTTATTCCGTACCTCGGTGACGAATAACCTCCACGAAATGTCAAAACTTCCACCAATGGAACTTGCATATTTCTTTAACTCCTACGTAATATGAGGTCCGGCTGCTCGGAATCTGTTGCATGCAGATTAGAAACATTTTGCGCTCTTTTGCACAAGGATGTCCAAATGTATGCAAAGCTTTAAAGGCGATGACTTCACTTAAAGCATGCATGCTTCGCGTGTGCAGCAGCTCCGTAATGGCATACTGTGTTGGTGGTGTTGGCTTTAGAACAAGGAGCACGGCTCAATTTGTCAAGTTATAACTTTCGAGGAGTAAAATTGGCCCGGTTTATTGTCAAAACTTGCTGCAGCGCACCTGTCTCATTGTGTGCGAGTAACCAGTTCTATTAGTGCATGTTATCACAGCCATGGGTGGAGAACGTGGTATGGCAGGTATGGCGAATGCCACACCAATTTTGGCAAAGCCACACCAACATTTCGCTATGTTGTAGTGCAAATGCATTGACAGGCCGCAGGCAAAGTGCGCTGGAATACCCTCTGGCCAGTGGCCTCACTAACTTATGAAATGGTCCTCCACCCATGATCACAGCCACTTGATGTGATAGCACATCGTCAGTACGAGAAACAAAATTCACAGTGCAATGATCTACAAATGATAACCTTTCAGCAAAATGTTTTTTACTTTAAAAAAATAAAGTAAGATAGGTACAAATATCTTTCACAGATCTAATCAATATCTGTTATAAATAATTATATAGATAAATAAGTAAAATAATACCAAATGCATATCATATCACTATTGAAAGCAAGTGGAGGAGAAGTGCAATGCACGATATGGCACCAAACAGAACGGTACCAACTTCCCACAAGGCATCCAGTCCTTTCACGGTCCTAAGTGAGCAGGCAATAAACAATCGGCTTTGGCCGCCGCCGGGTGCGGGCGGCACGACGAAAGAACCTGTGGCTCCGTGTGAGGCACTGTACTGCAGACACAGCTCGGCGGGCACTGCAGACACCGGCCCTGCAGACACCGACCCTGCAGACGCCGACACTGCAGACACCGACACTGCAGACACCGACACTGCAGACACCGACACTGCAGACACCGACACTGCAGACACCGACACTGCAGACGCCGACACTGCAGACACCGACACTGCAGACACCGACACTGCAGACACCGACACTGCAGACACCGACCCTGCAGACACCGACCCTGCAGACACCGACACTGCAGACACCGACACTGCAGACACCGACCCTGCAGACACCGACCCTGCAGACACCGACCCTGCAGACACCGACACTGCAGACACCGACACTGCAGACACCGACACTGCAGACACCGACCCTGCAGACACCGACACTGCAGACACCGATCACCATCTCCAAGACAATGTTTGATACTACAGGTGCGGAACCCCGGACACCCACCAGTGGCGTCTCCGAGAGTTGCGATGAAAGCCACCGTCGCTGGCCGCCACCGCCGCCAGCCCCACCAGCCGCGATGTCGGCACAAGGGAGCCATTTGGTGAAACTGATAACAAAGGCCCAATACAGATAGCAAAGACCTACAGAAGACTTTCGATTTGTGCTATATGAAGCATCACCCACCCTACAATGAAGCTTTCGAGAAATGTAGGAAACAGTTATGCCTTTGATTCATAGAGCGTCATTATCGAAGTTGAATCAAAGTCAAATATGGCGAATTAAAAGTTTTCACACCGTCGAGACAGAGCCGGTCTTTTATACCACCACCACCGCCACAAACATCCGGCTGCAGCATAGCTGTGCACTTGGCGGCGCGTTTCGCCATGCCTCTGTGTTGGTCGTGGGTGGCGGTGTATGAGACCGTACGTGACCGCGACTTCGCCGCCAGAGCTCATGGCACCGCCACACCATGACCGTATCGACTATATATGAGTCATGTTATGCCGCGGAATAGGGCGCCGTCGTTACGATTACCACGTATAGCTTGAAAAGGAATACGTCACCAGGATGTGTATCTGAATTTTGTGTTCCCATCTTTAGAATATGTTGTTGACGGATTAGTGAGCGAGTACGCTTTGATGTCGAATTATTACGATATTATCATGCAACGACCATCAGGAACTCAACTCCACCTCCAAAACAGGTGTGACGCTCCGCCCTCACTCGGAACTGCAATTTTATAGGTACATTCGCATGCAAACGAATTTCACGTCAATACCAATGAATACAGTCAAATACGGTATTCAGATAAGATTAGACCGTTCCCCACCAAGGAGCTTGCATGAGGAAACTTGGATCATCCAAGTACGCAATTAGCATATTTGATCAGCTCAGCTCTTATGTTGCGAAGATCAGATCCAAGTCTAGAATGGTCAGATCTGTGTCTGAGATGATCCCATCTGAGATAGAGAGTGTTCAGATCCGAGTCAGAGATGATCCAATCCAAGCGGGATGATCAAATACAAGTCTGAGATGATCCGATCCGTAGCAGGTTAGCAGGTATACTATCAGGTCCTCGGCCAGGACGATAAGCACCGCCGCAGAGTTGGCCGGACACCAGCCGAACCCAGCTGTGCCTCCGCCTTGCAGCTCGTCTCTCCTCTCTGACACGAGCAAACCGGTTGGCGGCGCGTTTTTTCGCTGCGTGGACGCCGGCCGTCTCGGCTCGGGGAAAATGGCGTCGTCGGCTGCAGCGGCGGCGGAGTTGCAGGCTTACGACTCTTCCAGCCCCTCCGTGCCGGCGTATTGACATAGTTAATTAGCGCGCCAACAGTGCCGGGCTGCACGGAGAGGAATTGATGGCGGAGTGTGGTCTGCGGGCCGGCTCTCGGAGCGGGGCCTCCTCCGCGGCCAGCTCCTCCCCCCCCCCCCCACGACACGTCCCCGGCCGGCCACGTCCGTCCGCCGGGGGGGGGGGGGGGGCTGTCCCCCCCCGGCGCCGGGGGGGGGGGCGGC
>JARFNZ010094279.1:0-13057 GCA_031763405.1 Balanus nubilus | reverse complement strand
CTGGCAAGTTTGTATCAAATTCTAGTGGTGGAAGCAGGTTGGGGTAAGCCCGATAACTTTGGTGATCCGCACCTGTGCTGGGGTAATTGGAATTTCTCAGCAACTACAATTATATTGGACAAATGCAAGCACGACTGTATTCAGAAAAATCTGCTCTACAATCCAGTAAACATAACTCCAGATGGCCGATATGAGTAGACACACTACTTTTAAGAATAAAATTCGATTATTTGAGGCCTATATATTAATTCGTCTCGTTCAAACGTGAAAAGAAATGCTTCTTATTGTGGGAAAATGCTTTAGGCGATAGAAAACGGTACACACTCCTTTTAATCAAAATTATAGGAGCGTCTTACATAAATTGCATTTCGTCAGCATTCATAGTTAGATGAAGAATCGCAAAAACATTGCCAGGTTTATTTAAAAAATAATGGAGGATCTTTCACTTATCTTCAGCAACATCGCTTGTCAAACACTATGTTTGTCGCGATCAATCCGCGTAAATCCACACCGAGAGATTTAATTTCAATTTTTTCGTCTTCATATTACAGGGATGTAAATTCGTAACAGCAGGGTAACAGTAAATGCGACAACAAATAACAGTTTGAATAATAGAAACGAGCCAAAACGGGGCATAACGAGTTATCAGGTTGTAAATTGATCAAGAACCTGAAGGCAAATAAAGCTTCAGTTCTTATAGCTGAATTCATCCCAGCTGATCGCAAACTCTTCGGTTCCTTCTGGCTCCTCGTTTAGATACATTCTGTCCAGTAGGTGTATACATTGTGTCTGCATTGTATTAATGCACATGATTATCACATTGATCTCCAGTGAACACAGTGACATTGCACAAATCACACCCCGTGCCACACGCCGCATTCCGGTAACCAGTGATATAGTCAGCGTCAGATTAGTTATACCCGTACGAACCTTCCCAAGCGAACTTCATATAAACCAGTAGCACCATCAGACCAACACGCGGGTAGTTTCACCACCTGTCTTTCAGACTTTAATCTAACAAGCGCATGATGCTACTCGAGTCGCGCACTAAGCACACGAAGTCACCGCAAATTCGTCATATTACGGCCCATATCAACGAAATGACTTAGCCATAAGCGGATGAGAAAAGCGTAGCATGCGTTCCGTAGACTGTGTCATGGGCACCACTCAGTGTCCCACATGACCCAGAGAAACACAGCATCGACACAGTTCTGCTGAGACAAACAAGGTCCTGCAGAGACACGGCCGAGTGCCAGCTCGACGAGACGGTGGCAACTCCTCATGTGATGAAACGACAATTTGTTTGTGCGATACAAGCTTCAGCCCACCCAAATAGTTCCATAGGAAACTCATAACACTCTCTGGATCGTTTTAGCACAGCCAAAATAAACTGCTTCTAAAACAATACACATACCTATGAGGGTATGCCCAGCTGTGTAGCGTGCATTCCGTACATCTACGGGCGCAGGACACGGTATCTCAGACGACGTCATGACGGCCAGCCCTCGACATCTGAGCGTACCTAGCGTCATTAAATGGAGGATCATCAAGTTTTCTTCCACCGTTCGTACATTTGACACCATACGGTGGTTCGTTTATAATAATATGCCGTCATATAAAGTATTTGTAGTTCATTAGAAGAAATGCTCTAGATTAGCTTCACCGCAATGCCTCACTATGGGCAGCCTTACCTAGTGGAGGTGAATGGTGGCCCTGTCTAACATCTCTATTGTAAACCGGCTGGTCTGGGGCACGATGACATACTTCAGGTCCTCTGGCTTCTGTGGTATACCGGAGTGCACTCGATTCTTTAAATATCACAATATTAAACAAATCCAGTGGGGTCGGGACAGGGGAGTGCACAGCCCCCGGGACGTCCTGGAAACTGAGTTTGTGACATGTCGAATGCTGTCATCTGTCCTGACCGTGCGACCCTTCCAGACCAGGCTAGTGCTCGTAACAATTTCTTAGTTTATAAACTTATAACCTACTGCCTCATGGACTTTTTACCAGTTGCACGATCAGTTATTCGTGGGTCAAAATGGAACGTCTTTAAAAACTGGCATCTGTCAACAGACCTAAGCAAAATATAGGTTTCTTCGCGAACCCTTTTTCTTCGTTCGTCCACATCTAAGAAAAGATATTATCATTTTCAGTCGTGCCAAGATATGGTTAGTTAGCCTGAATAATCTTAAAACAATCGCGCGTGCGGTTAAAAATCGCGAGCAAAATATCTGATGATCCTTCATTTATGACACTCGGTATTTCACATGATTATCCCTTGATATCTGAGCGTGCTTCACGTAAATATCCCCATGATATCTGAGCGGCAAGCAGACAGGTGGGGACAGGTGGGGACAGGTGGGGACAGGCCTCTCGGAATGGGGCGGCGGCAGCGGCCCTCAGAATGTGGCACCGGGAGCTGGATGACCCGTCCCCTCAGAGTGGAGCCATGTGCGGCAGGATGTCCAGGTGTACGGCATGATGTCCCGGTGTACGGCATAATGTCCCATCCCTCAGAGTGGTGCCGTGTACGGCAAGATGTCCCGGTGTGTGGCAGGATGTACCGTTGTACGGTAGGATGTCCCGGTGTATGGCAGGATGTCCCGTCCCCTCAGAGTGGGACCATGTACGGCAGGATGTCCCGGTGTATGGCAGGATGTTCCACCCCCTCAGAGTGGGACCATGTACGGCAGGATGTCCCGGTGTATGGCAGGATGTCCCGTCCCCTCAGAGTGGTCCCGTGTACGCCGCCGGCAGCAGGAGGGCGGCCACCTGGAGCCGATCCAGGTGGTGGACGCGGTACATGTGCCGACGCAGGTCAGACACCCGGTTCAGCAGCAGCCGGCAGAGCGGGCACGTGGTGCGGCCCTCGTGCGTCTTCCGGTGGTGGATGAGCGACTCGCCGTTGCGGAACGAGCTGCCGCACACGCCGCACCGGTGCTGCTCGCCGGCTGCCGGAGGGACGGGGCCGAGCGTCACACACACAAACACCGCCGCAGTCGGCACCGATCACCCGGCACCAGGACAGGAGCCAGGAACTACACCAGGACCGGCACCAGACGACAGACACCAGGGCCTTCGCCAGAGCCAGGAACAGATACGAAGGCCTTCACCGGAGCCGACAAGATACCAGAAATGGAGAAATGGAAAATGGACGATCTAACATGGACACTTCGTGAAACAGAACGTCAAGCCAGGAATATTCGCAGATGATCATTCAAAAGCGAGGTTTACAACAAGAAGAAATCCCTAAGCAAATGTGATTCGCGAAAAATGTGAAAAATATTATTTGTAAACAGTTACACCTAGCTGTATTTTTTTTTTAGTAAAATACCCTACACGATTTTCTCCCGCTTCCAATTAAGCCAAAATTGTATTATTTTTTTTACCACAAAAAAGTGCTTATGAAACTTTTCGGTGTAGAAAAATGCATAATTTTGAACGTACCAGTTAAAACAAACCCAAAAAACATTTCTGGCAACAGCACATCATTAACAAGCGAGCGCGAAGAAAACTCGTCGTGGTATAAAGGTACAAGGGATCTATTATATAAGGGTTCTTCGTTGTATAAGGGAAAATCTGAGTATGAGCGGAGTGACCCGACCCGGCCCATACCAACGGCCTACATCATACCCAAAAAGGAAGCTTCTATTCTATGCTTTTGAGAAGCATATGAGCTTCTCAAAATGCACGTGCCATCAAGGTACGATACCGCACGCATGGAAAGACAACTGGTCGGAATTAGCAAAAAGATGTAGTTGAGAAGAGTTTCACTTAACAATTAAATAAAGTACAAGACTACTCATCCAGTTCCTTAGTCTCATTTTGTTCCAGAGCATAATGTGAAAAAAATGTTAACATGCGACAAACACTCCATTGCAGCCTATAACATTCTTAACTCGGCTAGTCGACTACCACCGATGCTTAGAATAATTTGTATCAATAACCCAGATGTCTCTGCTACCCATCCGATTGGCAAACGGTCTTCTTCTCCGAGTGGCACCATCCCCATCCCCTAGCCTGAGACCAGCGCCGACTCACGTTGGTGCTTACTACGGTGCATGCCGATTGCCACGTGAGGAGTGTCGGAAATAATTGTATCGCACTAACTTCGCAACGGCTGGGCGATTGCGCACAAGTCTGGTGATGATTAGTGAAACAGCATTTGCAACCTTCCCACAAGTCGCGGGTAGGGTGCCCCTGCACGTGCACACCGTATTTCATATCTCAAAAATTGCTGGGTCGATTGTGTTCGAATTTGTTGCGCGGTTAGGGACACATTAGCTACTGGTTTTCCAGAAGTCAGGGGTGGGATGCATCTACACGTGCGCACGTGTACACCTTTTTCTATAAATCTCGGGAACAGATGAGCCGATTGGTTCAAATGTTGGTGTAATTCGCGTCGCCAATGATTTCGATAGTCATCCAACATATATTAAAATATTCTTATGAAGAAGCACTCTACGGTCAAAAATTAATCCTAATTGGCAGATTCGCGATCAAGGCCAACCAGTTTTATCTTTGCCTTGAGTGTTCTCACTCGCTGATCGCCGACCACGGTGTCTTAATGATTGTACCGAACTGAACCATTATGCACTATAAATTCAGTTGGGCTGAGCTCAAGTGAAGTTGAAGTTTACCCAAGAAAAGCACAAGAGTGCGGCGTAATATCAGTTATATTGGAGGAGCAGTTCTTATCACATTAGAATATAATCTTCAGTATTTGAATCCTTTGAGGAGTCTCAATTCGTAACCATATTCCGTGTTCCGTGCTCTAAGAAAACGTGTTCTCTGGACCTCTCGGCATGCTCAATGCTAATTGCTTAATATCTGTTTTGCTGGGATTTGCTTTTAAACGTTCCAAAAATGACAAAATTAAAGAAAGGCTTTATATTAACGTCTCAACCTCAACATTGCGGAAGAAAAACAACGGAAACAAATAAAACATCACAGGGCCCTGATCCCGTC
Source organism: Balanus nubilus (assembly GCA_031763405.1). Taxonomy (NCBI): domain Eukaryota; kingdom Metazoa; phylum Arthropoda; class Thecostraca; order Balanomorpha; family Balanidae; genus Balanus; species Balanus nubilus. The sequence continues at coordinate 8,086 of JARFNZ010094279.1, read as the reverse complement.
AGGGTCCTGACCATTAAGAGGGGGGGGGGGGGTTACTACAACTACCAGCTTCTTCCACCCGTAACTTCAGTTTCACCATTCATGAAGTCAAATACACAACTGAGTCTCGAAGAAAGAACGTCATAAACGACCATATGTAGAACCGCACTTCTTACACCGAATGCTGTGCACAGGCAGATTCGAAAATCGCAAACCAAAATACCTCGGCCTCTCTACTTAAAGCGAAGTGACGACCTTGTAAGATTCCTTGAAAGTTGGCGGTAATTGGGTGAAAACTACAAATATGGCACTGATTTTCACAGTAAATTGATATTCTCTGAAGAATCAGCAAGTTTCTGTTTTAAATGACCAATCCTTTGGACGTTTCCAGGGCCGGCTAGACTTATGTCAGCCTCTGACCGCCCGGGCGGCTCTGTGGCACGCTCGGCCGATGACGACGCTGCCAAGGGATCCGATGGCAGAGGGAGTATCGGATATCCAGCGCATCTGGCAAAGAAAACGCCAGTTCGAAAGACGCTCTTCCCTGCAGACAACTACGCGCATCTTTTATAAACGAGCCTTTTATCATGCAGTTCCTAAAGTCAAGCTACAATTATTCCATTTCGGCTAAAAATCCCATGTTAACACGCGCTCTGGAGGGAAATGGCAAAATGTGTCCCCCTCATGTTTTTTTCGATCATAGAGAAGAAACGGCGGCTGTCTTATTGGGTCAACATGCGACCTTAACCTGAGGTCAAAATTTGAATCTGCCCTCGCAAAGTCACCGTGTATATGTTTCCAAGCGCCTTGACGAAAGATACTTGATGGTGCCAAAATGATTGTAATATCTTTAATGGGTTAAAAGTAATTCGCGATATTTTCCTAGAAAACAGTAATTGATCTTTGATGAACTTTGCATCCTTAGCTATTGACCTGAGCTCAAATCTGACGACAATTGTGCGATAGGGAATTCAAGAGCTTTTGATTGCTTTTTCTGTTTCTTCTTAGCTATCATAGATTAAATTTAAGCTAACGCGAATTATATGGAGATCGGATATTTAGGCCGAATGGGGATTTTTGCAAATTTGACCTCATTTGACCTTAAAGATATTCACCTATAGTTATAAAAACAAATCACAAAATAGAGATCCCAACGCCCAAAAAATTACCACCAAAATTTCGTTATTCGATCTCCTTTAGGAGCTGAGATCGTAAGCGAGGCAGGTCCCCCACCCTCCAGGGCGCAGGATTCTGAAACCCCTCGAGAGCGCATGTTATAGGTCGACACTTTCCTTTAAATCAAAGACAACATTGGAGCAGCCCAGAAGCACATGTTTGGGCGTTGGCAGATCACCATGCCTATGAACGTACTATCGTACGGGTACGTACCGTATCCGTACGATGAACAACAGCCGACAGGCATCGCCCCCTCCCCCTCTATGGCCACAAATGCCGCATAATAGGGATTCAACCAGCAAAAATACCACTCGGCTGCCGCTTACCAGCAAATCACAAACGTATCACAAATCACAAACACAAACGTCGTCCATAAAACCTGCGCCATCACCACACATAAACAAAACGCCAGCATAAGAATCACACTGAACATAAAACTTGGCTAAAAAAACACCACCATGAAAGGCTCCACTGAAAGCTGTAAACAAATCGCAACATGTAACCAGAATCGTCATTAAGCACCTCCTGAAAGTATTCACATCGACCACCAACGTCGAACCTCCTTCAGCCACCAGGACTCGCCACACCCAACACCGCCAAACCCACATGACACTGACATTGATTGCAGCTCATATTCGCACCAGCACCATCACTGGACGACGTGAGAGGCTCGGCCCAGTCGCAACCCTTCAATGCAGCACATGAGCCCGGGTACACCCCTCTGCGATGGGACACCACGTATCTTTAGCATAAACACACATTGGGGTCCGCCTCTTAACCCGCTGTTGTATTGGCTAGGGGTCTCCACCCGCCTTACATTGCCTCAGAGGGGCGTTTTTCGCCACCCCCGGCTATTTTCCGAACTGAAGGTCTGATGGGGACGCAAGGCGGAGATCAAAAGGTGTCAACGAGGTGAATCTCAGGAATGCGAATCTCAGAAATTCTTAGGAAAAGTCAACGGTCCAAATCGAGCGTTTCTCGTTTTCGGCTCCATTTCGGGACCACACAATGGACAGATCGGGACCAAAACTTCTATTTTTGGGGGGCGTTTTTCATGTAGATTATGCTTCAAAACTTGATTTTTTATGACTTCAAACACTAACACTTCTTTGCCGAAAATCGCGAAACGTCACGTATACGTCATGCTCTCAAAAAGTTGTAGGATCAATGTAACTTTTCTTTGCACACTATAGACAATTAATGTGGGATAAGCTAGACAAAATTTCGTCTCGATATCGCGTTTCATTTTTTAGTTATTAAGAAAGTTCACCAGCAGATGGAAAACGCCTCCTCCCAGTCAATCGCGGGTTAACGGCGTCCCCTGGCATCTCTCCTAGAGGCCCTACAGATGTTCCGTCTCCTCCAGCAGCGGCCCGGCGTCGCCGCCGTGCTCCAGGGCGGCCTGTCTGTGCTCCGTCTCACTCAGCAGCGCCCTGATGTCGTCTCGGGCCATGCCGTGCGACATGTTGAGGTGGCGACGCACGTCGGCCACGCGGCTGAGGAACTTGCCGCAGAGTGGACACGTGGTGCGGCCCAGGTGGGTGAGCCGGTGCGCCGACAGCGAGGCGCGCGACTGGAAACTCCGGCCGCACAGGGCACAGCAGTGGCCGCCCCTGGCCGCGCCGCCTGCGGACAGAACCGCGCTGTCAGCCACCGGCGCCCGGTGGGCCGTCCGCGCGGTGGTGGCGGCGGGACCCGCACGTGCCGCAGCTAACAAGGTCGTCGGGCGCCCGTGCCTTCTCGAGAAGGTAGTTGGGGTTCATCACTCTTTACCTCCATTTTCATTTATGAAGGTTTGAGCGGGAGACACTAAGCACCCAAAAAGGAACTCCACTGGTAAATTCAAAGGAATGGTAAATCAATAGAATGGTGAAAAAATCATGAAAGTAATAAAAAGTTATAAAAAGCGATGGACAAACGGGACGAAAGGGACCTTAAGCAGCGCACAGCAATGTCGATCTGAGGCAGTTAGGCCAAGGCTAATGCCGGTCAGGCCAAGATCAGCGCTAACGCTATTAATTGGCCGCTCAATCAGAGTACGGTTTTCAAGCGAAAATGTGCCGATGGCACGTGTTTAAACGGAGTGCTGGGACAAACATGTCTGCTTGCACTTCCCATCCCTACCAGTTTCACAGATAACAATCAACATTTATTATACGCTCGGTGATAACATTGCCTGATGCGTCACAGCCCACGAAGATTTCAGCCACGACCGCGAATCAGCACATTAATTGTAGATAGATATCGAACAAATTCACTGAAATTGTCCGTGCACAAACAAACAAGTGGCTGGTGAACAGGTAATACAGGCCGCTAGCCAATCATCACAGGAATGATAATACAGGATTTATGTGAGTAACCAACTGGTTTACAAACAAACCCTATATCTAAGAAGTTGGCGGATACCCGACGGGAACGAGTATAATGGATGCAGCAGATACAAGGTGTCCCGAAATTGATGGCCGTTGGTTCTTTGGTCGTACTTCCCTCGTACGCCGCCGCTATGTACGCTGGCGGAACGAGTGTGGACGCAGCGAGACCTCGTCGCAGGCCATCCCAGTGTCTCGGCTGATTACATGACCCAGCAGGACGATTCAGCCAGTCGCGACAAGGGGTCAGAGGTCAGATTCTGCGCGGTGGCACCGGCGCGCGGTGCCAGTGCCCAACATGGTAAAATAATCCACTTTGTCGACGTGCCAACGTGCAGTCGGCATTGATCTTAGAGGTATAACCAATTTTGCTGCTGCGAAGCAACTCGTGGTATCAATTAATATAATACAAATATGGATGGATCGAGAACAACATAAATAAATGCTCAAAAAACACATCAGTCACCGGAGAAAGACTACCGATGTTTTAGTTTAGGGCGCGTCGACTCTGTCGGCCATTTTTGGCCCATGCGCGAGGGGAACTGTGCTGACTGAAGAGCCCAAAGTCGTCCCGGCCAAAATCGCCCAGAAAAGACACTAGTGAATAGGATATTGCCAAAGACCGCCGGTAAAGGGTCAACTGGTATCAAAGACGACCATCGACAGCCAAACGCCCTGCTCAAGCTGGGGCGTTCACCGGGGAGCGCAGAGAACGGCCTAATCAAGCCGGTCGATTCCCTTGATCCCTGGCGGATCACCGGTCGATTCCCCTGATCCCCGGCGGATCACCGGTCGATTCCCTTGATCCCTGGCGGATCACCGGTCGATTCCCCTGATCCCCGGCGGATCACCGGTACCCCAGTGCGGCCCGGCCGTCAGCGCGGCGTCCGCCTGCTCCCTGTCCAGGCCGTGCAGGCCCATGATGTGACGCCTGAGATCGAAGGCGCGGCTGAGGCGCTTGCCGCAGATGGGGCAGCAGGTGAGGCCCTGGTGGGTGCGCCGGTGCTGGTACCATGAGGACTCGGAGCGGAACGAGCGCAGGCAGATGCCGCACTGCAGGGGCGCCGGGCCGCCGCCGTCGCCGCCGCCGCCCGCCGCTGCTGAAACGACGGCGACGAGACGTGAGACGACCGGCCCCGCTGTCTGCGGACCGCGAGCACGCGCTCCAATCAAACGACATCACTGGTCACTGAATAGTGAGGTCGCTATTCACCACGCTAACGGTGATGTCTGAACTGGGCTAGGATAGAGCCATGTGTTTAAAACAACGACGAAGAGATGTCGTTGACACTCAAGCTGGCGCAAATAAAACGCTAAAGAAAGTCAAGTACCAAATTCCAGGGCACATGCCTAAATGCCATACAAATGCATGGCATTTGCATGGCAACCAACGTAGTCTTGCCCGCCCCAGCAGCTCAGTTGGGAGAGCGCTGGGCTTTGACCACCCGGTAGTGAGAGCCCGGGTTTGAGTCACTTCGGCGCTCGCTAGTTGCTTCTGGCTGGGATGGCCTGCGGTCGGTGGCAGCGGCCACATTCAAGGCCAGATGAAGTCAGTAAGCGGGACGGGCCTTGTCCGGCTGTGTTGGGCACGTTAAACTCTCGGTCTAAATTCTGCCGCCTACCCGGAATTTCCCGATTAAACGGTAGAGGTCAGGACCTGCGCAATAAGATTCGCTTAGCACAGGATCTGATCTCGCAACTCAGTCCATTCAAAAGTTCGGACTATTTTTTTGCAATCGCCATTGTGCAATATTTCCTTGTATCAACATCAGTGAAAATCCCATTGATGTGAGTTGCTCTTTTGTTTAGAAATAAAATAAATCGAAAAACTGCATCATTAAGGATACAATGTGTATTACATGCATGCATGTCACAGTGGCTTACTCGACCAAAATTACTCACACAAAAACGATAACAACTCGAACTAAAACTACACAGATAAGTCTTAAGGGAGCCAGCTTTCCTAAATCGCTGGCGCCAATGAAGTCTGTAACACTGCACATGGTTCAAAAGCGATCAGTCTGCTCACCAGCAATCCACGAATGTATGAAAACAAACCCATGTCACTACTGTCGGTGACAATACGAACCCGCCTCAGACCAGCACGGCGGGCCGCCATGCGTGATCACACCACCAGCCCAGCACAGCCTCTGGGCTCGGGCCGATCAGTCCAACACCCGTCGACGCCTGACCAGGGCCGTCATCTGGCACCCCTGGCCGCTGGAAGAGTACACTAATCTCGCACTCGTGACGGCCGCACGTAGCCGGTCGCGGCGTGCGAGAAGGCGACCCGCGCGGCACAATCCAGTCCCCTGCGACAGTCACGTCAGCTGGCCGTGCACGAGCTTCAGGTGTCGGTTGCGGACGCCGAGCGTGCTGAAAAACTTGCCGCACAGCGAGCACGATGTCTGACCGAGGTGCAGCGCCATGTGGTGCCGCAGGGTGACGCGACTGCCGTAGCTCCTGCCGCACAGCTGGCACGGAAGGCGGAGGGCATCGCCGTCGGCCCCGCGACCCGGCGGCAGGTACGGGCAGGAGGCTGGGCAGACAGACAGGCAGGCACCGGCCCGACAGACAGCGGTTAGTCGTGTTATTGTAAGTGCTGGGACGGAGTCGCCACCGCCGCATCACGGACGCCCTCGGCGGGCCGCAGAGTTATTGGTAAAGCGAAAGTTCCGATTGAGGAGACTGATTTCGGGAGTTCAGTCGAGATAATCCCGGGTATGGATTTTCTAGCTTGCTAAAGTTACATGATTTTGTGAAATGTTAAAGCTAAATACCTTCACCATGGGCAATAAATGACGGAGTCAGAAATAGACCTGCCGCTTCATTTCACCGACAGACATGTACCAGAAGTGACGGAGGTCATCTTCGGCGATACAATAGCCGTTTTCACGACGGTTATTTACCGCGTTGGAACCATCCAAAAAGTAACTGCATTCCTGAGGGACCTAATCGCGCCACTGCAGACTATCTTCAATCCCACTCAGTTTCGAAACTTGAACCTCCAATGACCTGATCCCAACCCCTCGCATTCCTCACCTGTCAGTTGTTAAAAAATGAGCGGACCAAACGCGAAGACGCGAAGGTTTTACGATGAATGCATGCGATGTTGAGTGAATCTCGCTGATTTTATCTAACAGTCCGTCCAAACGGGCTAAGAAAACTGCATGATGCTGTATTTAAATGCCCAAATATAAGTTTTTTTCGACGCAGAATATAAGAACACTCAGGTTCAGTGGTGGTTGTAGCTTAATCAAGGGATAAATACGTTTGTCTCTACGGAAACGAGTATATTAACCATCGGTCACAATTAAGTCAGGTTGAGATTCGAAGAGAGTCAACTCGAGAGAGTCAAAGCCTCCATCTACATTACAGCAATGACCTCCCGAAGCAGCACACGGATCGACCCTTAGAGGCAGGCTTTCGAAACAAAACAAAAATCGGCAGGCTTTGTTTGCAACATAGCAAAATGCGTCACACCTGAGGTGAACACAGCAGCTCCCAGAGCACAAGAGCGAAGGGCATGCAGGGGAAGGTTTGGGAGTTCCAACCTGCCACCGCCGTGGTCTCGCGCACCACTCACTCCCCGACCGCAGCACCACCGGCGTCCGCCCGTCACTCGGGTAGCAGATCACGCGGGACCGACCACTCGGCCACGTCCACGCGATCCAGCTCATCCCGGGCGGAGGCGGCGGCGGCGGCGGCCAGTCTTCGGCCGTGCACGATGCGCACGTGCTTGTTGCGCGCGCTGGTGGTGGCGAAGCACTTGCGACAGAGGCTGCAGTTGGTGAGGCCGCGGTGCAGCGACATGTGGTTGCTGAGCGCCTCCCGGCTGCCGTAGCACTTGCGGCAGACGTGGCAGCAGTGGCGGCGGGCGTCGCTGCCTGTCGCCGACGGGTCGCCGCCGCCGCCGGCTGCGCAGGACGGAAGGCGTCAGAGCACTCACTCCCGGACGGGAGGGCGCGGCGCCGAGCCGAGCCGACATCTCGGTCCGGCACGGATCTCGCTTATAGGGTGCTCAGAGGACTGACAATGTTTGGTGACTGAGCAAATAAATGCACCACTGATCGGCGCATCGTTTGCCCAATAAATATGCAATGAGATAAATAATGCGATGCTCAAAACCACTGAGCTTGGGAGTTGAGACTGAGAAGGGAACCACCAGCAGCTGTGCTCTTTCCAGAATGACGGGTTCCTATCTGGGTAGCCCAATTATATCCATCCAATTATATCCATCCAATCCAATTATATGTTGTCCACTCGGCAGTAAAACAAAACAAAATGACACTATGCCGTTGAGCCTTTTCGAGGGTTCCTTCTCGCAAAATAGCCAAACTTTATAATAACCTTGCTAATAACTATAAAGGCACGGGTACCTATTTGAAAACCAGCAGAAAGAAACGAGTGGCAAACCTCGCATAGAATAAGTCGGCCCCAGCTCTACAGGCTAAAGAACATCACAAACATTGAAAGAAAGGCATTAAACCAGGGTTGGCAAGTTTATGCCACTAGGTGGTATTAACCGGTTTTTACCACGGCATAAACTGACTGGCATAAAC
>JARFNZ010094168.1:0-13057 GCA_031763405.1 Balanus nubilus | reverse complement strand
CGCCCCCCCCCCCCCCCCGACAGTAATAGGGTTAAGACACGACTGTTTTATTGTTTTAATTCCACCGTAATGAACAAATTTAATCACATTACCTTCCTTTCAGCGTTGTTTCGATAGCTGGTTGTGACCTGCTTGCGTTTGTCGCTGTTTGTGGCCTGCCCAATTTTCCAAGCCTTACGTTTTATCTCCGTTTGCTCTATGTCACGTTTACTTTTCGGCTAGTGAGGACCGGGCCCCCGTGCTCTCACGATCGGGAGACGTGGCAGTCTAGTCTGTTACAGACTGCTCAGCGTGCCGTGTCCCACCTTGACGTGCTGCGGGTCGGCCACCGTGCGCGACAACACGTCGTAGCTGGCGGCGCGCGTCTTGGACTTCGAGCTGACGGTGGCGTTGAGGAAGGTGGAGTTCTGGTCGCCGTGCAGCCGCTCCTCCAACTGTTTGACCAGCACCCGCTGCCGCTGCACCTTCTTCTCTGCCGTAGACAGGCTCTGGGGACACGGCCCGGCCGGCGGACGTTAGGACACGGTGGAAAGGAAACGGACCGCCTGCTGGCCGTTGACTTCCCACGGAATTCTGCTCTACAATCCCTTCACCATAACTCCATATAGCCATATAGTGGTTGCTACAGAACTGCTGAGGTCAGCTTATGATTTTCCGGACTGCTAAAGGTAGTGTGTCTACTGACTTTGGCTATATGGAGTTATGGTCACGACATTGTAAAGCAGATTTTTCTGAATTAAGTCATGCCTGCATTTCTCTAGTTTAACCCCAGATGCTCAGATATTACGATTACTCCAGCATAGGTGTGGAATACAAAAGTTAGCGGGTTTACCTCATCCTGCTTCCAACACTAGAGTTCGCTACAAACTTGCCAACGTATTGATAGCGTAAACCAATGAAAACCAACCACACTTCGGCAAAACGGCTCGTGAGCGCTGATAGCAGCATCCAAACAGAACCTTGGTTCTGCTTCGACTGTTTGTTTACATTTCTGTGTGTCTCCACGGTCATAGAATGTCAGCCTGCTTAGCATTCTATGATATGCGCCATATTGCATCATTTCTTCTTTCGTCTGTTTGCTTTCACTATAGTGTAAACCGTTTCCATCGATATCTATACCGAAATAAGCCGAAAATTGTTTGGCGAAAATTCAATTATTTGAGGCCTTTATATGCCTTTCATCTTATTCAAACGTGAAAACAATTGCTACGTATTGTAGGAAAAACTTCCGGCAATAAAAACAGTAGATACACTCCCTTGAATACCCTTGTCCATGACTTGCTGTATTTAACCTACAGCCCCCTGCTGTCTACATGCGAAGTCGAGGATACAACACATTAAACCCTCGCTAGTATGTGTGTGTGTGTGGGGGGGGGGGGTGCAGTCCGTACGCCCTCGGTTTTTCGGGTATAACTCGTGGCGGAAATACTTAATCAAGAAAATGCAGAAATACGGAAAACAAACTTACTTATCAGCAGATCGCAACGAAATTTGTGGTACTATTCTTAAATTTGACACCTAACCTGAAAAGTTCGAAACTATGACCCCCATGATCAGTGATCTTCGGCCCTTTTCTCAAGGTCATGTCAAACACGAATGGCATTCCGGGGCACATCGATGCTTATAACTCGCACGGTTCCTGGTCTTTGTTGTTCAGGACTAGGAGTACACATGTAAACAAGTGTAACTATGACACCTCTATGGTTTCCACCGAGGTCAAGCACTTCGAAGGGTAAACCAGTCACTGACCTCTGATGACCTCGGATGACGTATTTGATCTCCAGCGCCTTGTGAGGGGTTTGATGCGCTGATCTCGAGTTTTCAGTTAACACAAATATGGTTTAAAAAGAGGTCATGATCTACTACAGGTCTGCCGAGGGCGCTATCATCAGATGACCAGAGGTCACTTTTGACAGGAAATAAAGGTCAGTTGAGACCTGGAATGTGCCAATACGCGTTCTGCTGGCATTAAGGAAAGTCTCGGTCTTTAGAGCACGTCTCTAGTTTGATTAGAAGTAATTCTATCGGTAGAAACGCAATTTGGTGATTTTTGAATGATTGACCTGACCCTAGAGATCACCAAATGACCCAGATCCTTAAAATCGGGTATCGACGGCTTCCTCTCATCACAAGCAACACGCTCGTTTTTAATCGAAGCTCAATTAGGGGCGAATCGTTAGGATTGCATCCCCCCCCCCCCCCTTCACGGAGACGCAGCAGTTTTGCTCTGCACTGGCGAGGGGTAAAGTACTCATGCCGGTACCCGTCCACTTCTGACGTCATTAACCCCAGTCACGATACCCAATACCCATCCTTCATTCGCCTCTTACCTTCTTCAGCTGGAGGTTTTCCTCCTTGAGCTGCATGATGTGGTGGATTTTCTGTTTCTTGTTCTGGTGTCCCAGCAGCTGGGAGTACTGTCCAGCGAGTCGCTCCAGCTCGGCGCGGGTGCCCTCCGACTGCTCCAGCAGACAGCGCCGCTCGGCCCGGTACAGCTCCAGCTGGCTCTGGGGACGGGTCACACGGGTCAGAGGCCGCCCCCAGACAGCGCCGCTCGACCCGGGGGTATGACGGGATAGCTGGGTTAGTAACAAGAGGTTAGTAGAGTGATACGTAACAAGACGTTTGAAGCACCTTTTCTGAAATACCACTTAATATTGCGCAGTGAGTCGGTGAGGTTATAACATATCAGCCATTACCGATCGAATGTCAAAGATCAGAAACGATTTCCCGATGTGAGAAAAGGGTAGACTTCAAAAGTGGTATTTATTGGGTATTAAAAAATATAATGAACCATTACATAACTCCAACGTATACTGGCAAGACATAACAAACGCCCCACAAACCCCCGACCGACAGTGGAACAGGCACCATTATGTCAGTCTCGGCAGCACCATTATGACCCCGGCAGCATCGCCGTCGGACCGTGTGGCGGTGCCAGAGGCCTAATAGAGGTCACTGGTCGGACCATTATCACAGCCGAGAAAGGCGGCCGCGGCGGAACATTAACGCCGACGCGCGGCTGGGCATTGACGTAATTGTGGATACAGCGGGAAGACGGGGATGGGGAGGGGGGAGGAAATAGGATGCGACCTTATAAGGGTTGGGAACTGCAGTTGATATACGGGTGAGGCGCTATTGAGGCGGGGGTTCATTAGAAGTCAAGGAGGCCAAGCCACTGAGCCAAGTCATGCCAAATAAATCCAAGTTCGGTAAACATATTTGACACCGGGCAGCCATTCGGCGACGACCGTCCGCACTGGGGGGACTGAAGGTCAGAGGTCAATAACAATCAGCGGCAGGCGATGAGAGCTCCAGTAACCGCCACGGCTCCGGTCAGACTCATTGCGATATTAGCTATTACATGCGGGATTTACGCCGGGCAGTGCTGTCATAAAAAGTGACAGCCAAAGTAGCGACGGTGAAAACAGCCGAGTTTGGGATAAGCAGGAAGGACAATGAACATTTATATTTTCCTAGAAATTGAAACTAATGACGATCCCGGCAGTAAAAGACAGATGTCACAAATCCCTAACCCAAACATGTTCCGTCCCGTAGTCTCACCTGGAATGGCTCCACGAGCGCGAACAGCTTCTCGTACTTGTCCTTCCACTCGCTCTGGTCCTGCTGCTCCTGCAGGCGGCCCTCGACCTCTGCTCGCGCCTCCGCCTGCGCGCGCGCCTCGCCTTCCGCCTTCTTCAGCGCCTGTTGCAGGAGGGGCAGCTCCTGCACCGCCTCGCGCAGCGCCGCGTCCTGGCGGTACGCTTGCTGCAGCTTATGTCGCATGTCCGCGAAGTTGTCGTACAGCTGCGAGAGGTCGCTCTCGTGGCTCTTCTCCATCTGGGCGAGGCGCGACTCGAGCTCCGAGCGGGAGGTAGCATCTGCGTGGCGAGCCTCCTCGAGTTTATCTCTCTCCTCTCGCAGCGCAGCCAGCTCGGCGTCTGCCGTCTTGCGGCCCGCCTCGGCCACCTCTGCGCGCGTGCGCCACTCGTCCCGTTCAGCCTGCACAGAGGCGCCGTGTCGCTGCTCCTCAGCCACCAGCAGGCGCGCCACGCGGGCCTCCTCCTGCTGGGTGGCGGCACGCTTCAGCGCCTCAGCCGCCCGAGAGTTCTGCTCGGCGGCGGCGGCCTCAGCGGCGGCCAACTCGTCTCTCAGGGCGCGCGACGACTCCGTGCCGGCCGCGATCGTCTTCTCTCGCTCTTGCTCGAGATATTCGATCGACGAGCTGGTCAGTTGTATCTCGTTGCGCAGGATGCAGCACTCCTCGGCGGTCTGCAGCCTCGCCGCTTCAGCCTTTTCCAGTCGAGCGTTGGTCTCCTCTCGTGCCACACGGGCCTGCTCTGCTTCCTCCTTCCTTGCAACAACCTCGGCATCCAGCTGTTCCTTCAATTCAACGGCGTTCGAATCCTTCTCGTCGATTATTTCCTCATAGAGCGACTTCATTTCGTCCATGTTCCGTCGCACGCTCTCCACCAGAGCCTCTGCCTGTTTGTGCGACTGTGCCGCGTCCGTGTTCAGCTTCTTCAGCCGGTCGACTTCCTGTTGCCGCTCGGACAGCTCGGACTCGCGGCTAGCGAGCTCGGCGACGGCTCGCTCCAGCTCGGCACCTCTCGTCTCGAGCTGTCTGCGGGATTCGTCGCAGACGCGAGCCAGGTCACCGTTCTGGTCGCGGAGATCCGTCACCTGCCGGCACGTCTCCACCAGCTCGTCTTCGCGCTGGTCTAGAGTGGCTTGCAGAGCGGACATCTCTCCGCGGAGCTGTGTAAGCTCCAGCCCCGCCGCAGCTTCGGCCCCCTCCAGCTCCTCACAGCGCTGTCGTAGCTGGGCGGAGGCAGCAGTGGCAGCGGTCAGTGTCGCCTCACGGTCTGTCAGAGTCGCTCGCTGTTGTTCCAGCTCATCGCGCAGGTCGGTTAGGGCCGTCTCCTGTTGATCCCGAGCGTAGCACAGCTCACGCAGGCTGACTTCCTTCTCCGCCAGGGCAGAGGTGGCCAGAGCCAGCTCCGCCGCCCGCGCCGCCTCCTCATCACGCAGGGTGGTCACCGTCTCCGTCAGCGTCTGGCTAGACTCCTGCAGCCTCGCCAGCTCGTTCCTGCGCCGCTTGTCGTCGATCTCCAGGTTCTGGATCCGGCCCTCAAGCACTGAAATCACGTCCTCCTTTTCACAGATCTGTGTCTTGAGACCGCTGAGCTCAGTGCTCCTGCTGCTCAGCTGCTCCTCGCGATCCGCCACAGCGCCGCTCAGCGCCGCCACCTCCGCCATCCGGCGCGCCACGCTATCTGCACTCTCCCGCAGCTCCGCACGGGTCGACTGCAGCTCCGCCTCGGCGGTGTCCCGCCGCGCCTCCGCCGCCTCCAGCTCCGTCTGCAGGCGGGCGGCGCGCTCGTCCGCCGTCCGCATGGCGCGCGCCAGCTCTGCGCGGGCCGCGTCCAGCTCACATCGCACCTCGTCCAGCTCAGCCTGCCGCTCTGCGACCGACAGCGCCAGGGCGGCCTTCTCCCGCTCCAGCAGCAACAGCATCTCCCTCCTGCCGTCCTCCAGCAGAGCCAGCTCCTCGGCTCTCATCCGCTCGGCCTGCATCTCAGCGCGCGCTTGCTCCAGCTCGCCGGAGGCGTCCTGGATGGCGGCGGCCATCTCGTCAGTACGCCGCGCCATCTGCTCCAGGCGAGCCTCCTTCTCTCGCCGCGCTGTCTCTAGCCGGCGGATGGCGCGCTCCTTGAGCCCCACGGACTCACTCAGTTCGGCCGCGTCCTGGGTGGTCAGACGCCGCTGCAGGCCGGCGTACCACAGCTCGGAGCGCAGCGTCTCGCCTCGCTCAGCCTCGCCGCTCAGCTCGTCGGCGACCCGCCCGAGCTCGCCGCGCGTCTCCGCCAGCTCGCGCTCCACAGCATCGCGCTCGTCGACCAGCGCGGCCGCCGCCAGCGCTGACCGCTCGGCCTCGGCGCCCAGCTGTGCGAGGCGACCTTCCAGTGTGTTGTTCTGTTCGCGGAACTCCTCCAAGGTGGTTTGACTGCGCTGTTGCTCCGAGTCGCGCTCCGCCATCTCGCGCTGCAGCTCGGCTCGAGTCGCCGCCAGCTCGTCACGCTCCTGTCCGAGTGCAGCCAGGCTGCCGTCCAACGCAGCCAGACGCAGCTCCGCCTCTGCGCGCTCCGACTGCGCCGCCTCCAGCTCCGCCTGTGTCTCAGTCAGCTGCGCCGCCGTGCGCTCCGCCCGCTGCCGGCCCTCGCCCTCGCGCTCCTCCACCTGCTGACTGCGCTGGCGCTCCTCGTCTAGTCGGTCGCGCAGCACAGCCGCCTGGCGCTCGCGGCTGGTGATCTGCTGCGACGTGCGCTGCAGGTCGGCGTCCAGCGCATCGCAGCGGCGGCGCAGCAGTGTCGCCTCGCGCTGGCAGTGCTCGCGCTGGACGCGGCCATCGTTGAGCCGCTCGACGGTGTCAGTCAGCTGGGTGAGCAGGTCGTCTCGGGTCTCCTCCAGGGCGCGCCGCTGCCGCTGGCTGTCAGCCAGGTCCGACTCCAGGGCAGACAGGCGGTCTGAGAGACGGCACGTGTCCTCGTGCGCTTCCAGCTCGCTCTCGCGCGCCACCTGCAGGAGCAGCTCCAGCTCCTTGATCCTCAGCGTCTGACCCTCCGCGGTCCGTTTCAGCACCATGACCTGCTGCTCCAGCTGTAGTCGCCGGCGGCTCTCCTCCTCAGCGGCCTGCTGGCAGCGCTCCAGCCGGCCGGCGCAGCCGTCCAGCCGCTCCAGGCCGCCGCAGACGTCCAGTAGCTGGCCGCGCAGCAGCTGCTCCTGCTCCTGAAGCGACTCCAGGCGGTCCTCCACCTCTCGGCAGCGACAGGCCTCACGCTCCCGCCGCTCCACCTCGGTCACGAGATCAGACACACAGGCCGCCGCCGCAGCCGCCGCCTCGTCCGCTGCGCTGGTCTTCTGTTCACCCGTGGCAGGGCTGTCAGTCGCCGCGGCCGGCTCGGCGGGACTCTCGGCACCCGCGTCACCGATGGCGGAGAGGATGACGCCATCGGAGCCGACCGGATGCGTCACCACGGAGGCCGTCAGCTGACTGATGGTGTCCAGCAGGGCGGCGTTCCTGACTCGTAGCTCCGCCACCTGGAGACAGCACACAAGCAGTCACAGAAGAGCGTCAGACCGCACACACCGGCAGAACGCAGACACAGTGCGGTACCTGCCTGCATCCTGATTGAAAACAAACGCTTTGTAGAAGTGCTAAAAGTCATTCATATTGCGTGTCTAAGTACATTATATAAATGACTCATTCCTATTAAAAACTAAAAATACCAACAACTGTCAAAACGTAATTAATTAGAACAAAAGCCAGCAATGAGAATGTCAATGTAAAACATTCAAACGCCCCAGAGGGATACCAGGCTGATCACGTGTCTGCTGACTCGTCTCACCTCTGCTTCCAGCTGGTGGACGGGCGAGCCGCTGCCGGCGTCGGAGCGCTGTGACGAGTTGAAGCTGGGCTGTGAGAGATGGCTGGTCTGGCCGGCAGGCTGGACTGACTGGTGGCGCCGGATCGAACCCTGCATTCGCACCGGCAGTACGTCAGACGCACATTGACGTCACAAACGGCAGACGTCACAAACGGTTCGTCTCCGCCAGTTTAGTACGACCTCGCACCATTGGACGGCGGTGATCAGACCCTGTCAAGACGCCTCGCCAGTCACCGGAGCACGCGGTACAGAGCTCCTCAGATGCTCCTACAGATGCTCCTCTTACAAGCAATTTGTCAGACTATGCTCTCACGTCAAGTCAGTCGGCACTGTGCAGACCGCAGCGTGCCAACGAAAGCAAAAATAATCCGCCGCTACGATGAAACCTGATGATCATATTGATGATTGGTTGTTTTTCGGGCGTCACGATGAAACCCATTGACCATATCAGCCGAGCCCAGAGAGCTGAGACTGGCCAGCCGGCGCCCGGCATGACACCGCTGCTACTGCTGCAGTGCCTTACATTTTGCAAAATGAGTGGAAAGCTGCATGCAAATGAACTTTTTTGGACAGCCAAAGGAAATTGAATTCAAAAATTGATATAACATCCCTTTTTAGGCAGCTATTTCTCTTTGTTAACTTTGTTTTTAGCAGAATAACCGTCTGAAACATCAACGATTCAGTTACAGTACACATTTCAACTTCAATGTCCACCTCATTGAGAAATAGTAACGTTTGTTTGTTTATTGGGGGTTACGGGCGCATCGACGGCGAAGGTCATTTTGCGTCCATAACGTAAAATAGTAGTAACGTTCTGACATCATTTATCACACTCTTGCAAATATTCTGACATCATTTATCACACTCTTGCAAATAGCAATTTCAGGACACCAGCTTCTGCCCGACTGTACTAACCCACCAGAGGTCTTTAGTCAGTAGTATACTGACCGTGCGTCTCAGGGCAGAGGAGCCTCCGATCGCCCGTTTGCTGGGCGTGGGCGGCAGCCGCGGGTCCTGGTACTGGTTCGGCGCCGGCAGCACGAACTTGGGCTCCACAAACCGGTTCGACTTGGGCATGGAGAAGGCGCCGGCGGCCGAGCCCGAACCCTTGGGCTCGTATTGCGTTGGCGCTGGAGTGCAGCCTGGAGGTGGGGAAGAGTGAAGGACCAACACAATACATGGTATCACACCCTGTAGGAGAGGTGGATGTGTGTCTGACGTTGATGAATGTTGATGAATGAGGAATCATCAACATGAATTTTGTGTTGATGTTCCATGAAGTGAACAGCAATGGTGGAATGTGTGTTATATCAAGTTTTGATTTTAACAATAGGCCAGTGAAAATAAATTAGGTACAACACAATTCAGGAATGCAAGTCTCAAATACATGCCAGCATGACCAAAGAATTTAGATGCATGAACATAACTTGCCAAAATGCATGCATTTTGTATTGATGAGAAAAGATTCATATACATTGCAACACAAAGAAAGCATTTTCATATTGTCTACTTCCTTGCTGACCATAGCATAAACTACAGAATCAAAACATATTCAAATCCCCACAAGATCCCTATCTACATGCATGTATACAATTGCAATATCTGTAATTTGGGTAGGAAAATTACATCCTAGTGGCCAGATTCAGAGATTTAGGGAAAAGGATGCCAAAATTATTTCATGTTGCCAGATATGCTAGCATCAATTGAGGTGTCAAGCTCTAAAAACATAAAAAGACTGACATTATCAATGTTTTTAGACCCATACACCTACTTCATGATATCATTTTTGCTAAAATAAACTTTTTGACATCCCTCCTTCCCCCTAACTCACTGAATTTGGCCACCATGAATTACATCCTGTTTTAAGTATAACAAACTCACCAACTTCATCATTGAAACGTTTCACTGGAGCCTTTGAGAACATGGCAAAAGCTTGTCAGTTATTGTTATAAACTCCTGAAACAGCACAAACACACAAAACATTGTTACGTCACATTTGCACATCACAGTGGTTAATCCCTGATCCCCGAGTACTTTTACAATAAGCATGATACCTTGACCTACAGCTATTGTCACACGAGAAAAAAGTGATTGTGCAAAAATACACTATGATGTATACAATGCTGACCAGTTGCAGCACAATCAACCAAAATTAAGAGCAACTGAACTTATACCACAGGTTGCGGGTGGTAGGTTGTAGGTTTTAGGCGGTGGATTGTAGGTGGGTTCCAGGACATTTGTCTGATTTTTTGTATCCAACATTTCTAAACAAAATAAACCAACCAAACCTAACCTCACCTAACCCTACCTAAAACAACCTTATCTAACCTCACCTAACCTTACTTATTGTCGATGACAGAATTTAAGGTGAAAAACCCATGGACGAAAATTTGTCCCGGACGAAAATCTGCCCTGACACGGACAGTAGCGAACGTGCGAGAACGAACGTCAGGTTTAGCGCATCTTTCTTCTCTACTATTTGTCACATCATCCAAAATAAAAAATTAGAGAAATTACCAGAATCTCAGTGAAGGCTCTATCGCAATCCAAAAACACGTCCCCGACTTCAATTAACGTCCCGGACCCATTAACGACGAAACCACAACTGTAACATGCCCCGCGACGGCCGCGACGACGCCGATATGTAAACACTTTTAAATCGCTCGGCATCAGCCGTTGGACTTCAAGAACATTTATATTTGAAACGGAATGTAATTTCTTAGTTTTCACATAAACTTTTTTGATTCAATGTAGGTACTGAGTAACTACCCATTTTTCCAATACTACGAAATTAATTTAATAAAAGTGATAGTAAAAAATAACTAAAAGCTAAGGATGATATTAGAGCCGCAACTTTTTAAAATGTCAGAACCAAATCTGCTCATTAGGATATACCTACAATCTATACATACATACATACATACATATTAGAGGTTTCCCTTTTCTACCCACCTACCCACAAGCCGTGGGTAGCACCTACCCACGTGAGTTGGTGCAGGTAGTATAGTAAAGGCACTCATTCGGCCGCGGCATGATAATAGGGCTCGGTCCTAATGGTTTTACTTAGCTAAAATTATACATCATTGAAAAGGCACTTGTTTGTTGTTTACTGTTTACATAGTTGTTACTTGTTTACATATCTTGGTCAATTTTCAGCCATTGAATGCTTTTGGTTTTTTCTCTAGAGCCAAAAACGTTTTTGAATTATCTGGAGTTTGATTGGTCCTACAGTGGATGATGTCACAACTTTGTTGCGGACCACTGTCGCCCAGATTATGCGCCGAGGCTTTTTGTGCTTATCGTGTGATTTTAAGGCGGTGAAGTGACAATTTTGTCTTCGACACTATCAGACGAAGCTAATTCATCATGGAGGATATGAGTTTCAAAAGGCTACTTCACAAAACTTGCCGTCAGTTCATGTTTGATGTATATAATAGAGTTGCCACTTTTTCGACCAGTGATACCTAATTCCCGCCCCGGCCTGCATGTCCATATACGTTGTTAGGTACCAACTAGAGCTGCTACTTTTTTGGCCTGCGATAACCCGCCCCGCCCCGCAATTACCCTCTTTAACTACCCGCTACTACCCACAAGTCCATACAAGCTGCCAGGTACCCACGAAAACCCACAAAGGAAATCTCATATCACCACGCATAAGGTTCAACAAACAACACATTCAGAGGGAAATCATTAGAACAAATATGTCTAGCAAAGCTGTACCTCAAAAGGTATCACCTATTTACCTTACAAAATATAGTTTTTCAATATTAAATTTGATTAAATTTCTGCTGCCCGCGAAATACCCGCGTCAGCCAAAGGATTGCTTATGCTACCCGTTAACTACCCGGCGGATAGTTGCTACCCGCGGCTTTCGGGTAAGCGGGTAGAAAAGTGGCAGCTTTAGTATGCAGCATGGGGACATGACCAGGCCGCACTAGTGAATATCGCTTCCCATTTCGTGTACCTACGAGTAAGTATGCATCTGCCAAAACTTATGCAATCGCTAGTATTTTGCACGCAGATTGCTAGAAGGTGCATTTGACACATTTATTCTACCGCATGACACCAAAGAAGCAAGCATTCCCCAGGATTTCGTTCAAAACTGTTCAATCGTGACATAGTGCCTCCTCAAAACGAGGCCCTGGCGCCTCCTCAGCTGGACCGATTTTGTTCAAATTTTAACACCACACTTATTGTTCTACTCTAGGAAAAGTCATAAAGTTCCGTGACGCTAGGCCGAACGGTTTAGGAATGGCAATCGAAAAACCACTGGGGGGCAGAATATGCCCCCCGCAGGGTATTGGGTTAAGCCAGAAATGGTTAAAATACACTACGTGGAATCTGTAAAGCATCTTTATTTCTTTATTTCTTTATCTTTATTGAATCACCAAACAGGCAGAGCCCAATGACAGGTGAAGTCATAGTGACAGGTGAAGTCATCTGAACCAAGTATTTGTGAAATCTGCGCTTTTTAGATAGTTGAGGATTCAAATCAAATAATTGTTTGAGCACTTATGTCCATCTTCCATCTTGTTTTGTCTACTTCGGTGCACTTATAATGGACCAAACTGTATACGTAAAACTCAAAGGCACCGTTTCAAACAACATTGGATCAAATGGCGTAACGGCCTAGTATTCCGTCAGATCGGTCAAACAGTTTCAGAGCTCATCTTCCACAATTTCAGTTTGATCCTCTTGAGTGGAACAAACTGTATCAAGCTGAAAACCACGCCGTTTATGATCACAACATTTGAATCGTGGAAATATTGCCCAATTTTTGACACACAGTTTTGAGGCATGAGTTCGTCTAGCGGTCCTTGGCGGTTTCCATTCATTATCCACTTAGAACAGGCAACATTGGATTCGGATCACTTAGTACAGTAGACCGAACTGCATAGCCAGATCGGATGTTCAATATATCACCCATATTGATCGAATGTTTCGGAACATTGGCATCAACTATTTTGGTTCAATGTAGCAAAGCTCAAAACGGCACCCTTTCAGACTTTTCTGAAAAATATAGTCCAAACCGTTTAAATAGACGGAGTTGCGTCTATTTAATATCTATTTAATGTAGTTTAAATGTCCTGACCTGCACTAAGTAAGGCTTGTACTGGGTCCTGACCCCCTTGCAATGAGAGAGTGAAAAAGTCCCGTCCCGATCGGTCCATTATTGCCGACATAGGTGTATGATACATTCTGTTAAATCATATCCGAACGAAGAAAATCAACATTGAAATCTCAACATGCCCTAATGTATTAAATTAATGCCATTAATCATATATAATAGTCCAGTCAACGAAGCTGAAAACGGGCCGAAAAACGGGAAAAAATCAAACGTACTCATGACATATATCATTCGATTGCTAATTCTCTGCACCTAATCTGGTTAAAAATCCCAAGGAAAAAAACGTCGGGATTTTAAGCCAGTGGTGTCTAAATGCACGTGAGGGGGGCAAAAATGTAATGGGATGTCATAACGTCGGCGCCTCCCACCGCCTTATAGAATATAGTGTCAGTCTGCATTCACGCGGCAGAAACTGCCACATGATCGGACTTATCAAGAGTGTGTTATCATTTTGTGCTGTGGCGTTCCCTGTCTCCTCTAT
>JARFNZ010094057.1:0-13060 GCA_031763405.1 Balanus nubilus | reverse complement strand
GAGTGTCGTCTTTTAACATGTCTCACCTTTTAACCTTAGCGACTCGACACTCAGAATAGCCATTTTATGTTGGAGAGCGTTTTAAGCGTCAATACATACATACATACATACATAATTATATGTTCTGTAATCTGTATGGCAAGCCTCATTTATCACTCCCTGATCGGCGAAATAAGCAATGCTGTTTGCAGAAACTTATACACCATCGAAAGTCCGAACCAGGGGTGGAGAATTAAGGGGGGTCGCGCACCCCTGAGCACAAACGATCTTCATCTCACCGTCGAAAGCACCCCCTTAAATAAAAAGCACTTCATAAACCTTTTTAAACCTTTATCCTACGAAAAGAGGTGGGTATTATATGAAAGAGAACTATTTGAAAAATGTTTTGAAGTAGAAAATAAACTTCTATTTTCCATTTCAGATAACTGATCTTCTGCAATCGACGTCCGAATGAAAAGCGTTCTTTTTGGCTGTGTAGCCACATCCCCGACCATATTTGAGATCAATGTCGACTCACGTCCCGCGGGTGAGAATCACTGCGCGTGCCGCGTGCCGTGCCGTATGGGATGTGTCGTGTCGAAAGGCATTCTATCTTTAAAAAAACTCTTATAACAGCTGGACTGATGACGTTTACATTTTGTGTGCGGATTGGGACCGTCTCTAGACCTGCGAGCATCGTATTAGTCAGGGCCAGACGTAGGGTGCCTCGCACGTGAAAATTTTATTGAGAAAATAATTTTGTGAAACACGATACGCAGATGAAAAAGGATTTTTTTTTGTGAAACACGATTCACAGATGAAAATGGACTGGCGGCTGGCTGCATTTGCCACTCGATGCTCGTTTAGCGGGCTTTGACGCCTGCAGGCGTGTGCAACCTGGCCGGATGCGCAGCTCGAACGCGACTGCGCTCGGGACGCGTATCCTTGTTTTATGCGCTGTTAGGAAAGAAACCAGTTAAAAAATGAATGGCATCGCATATATTGTTATATATAGGACGCAGCCGGAGAACCGATATTGGCCGGGATCGGAATGGAGTCGTAGTCGGAGTCTGAGGTTTTTTATTTATTTCAAGCCTGAGTCGGAGTCGGAGTTGGAGTCGATGCAATTTTGCCGACTCCTCGGCTCCTATGAGACGTAGAGAAAGGGAGAAAAGCTTGTCGAAAGCTTCATTCGAAAGCCGTTCGAAAGTTGGTTGGAAACTACTATTTTTTCTTTGATTTTTGACTCAGGTAAATATTGAGGTCACCAGAGGTCATCATGAATCTTTTTTTTCTCAGAATAGAGATTTCTAAAAAAAACTCACCATTTCGGGGACTATATGCCAGGCAGCTACAGAGAAACCTGTGAAGGCCTCTTGAAACCCAGCCCCCGTTCACTCTTCTCTGGTGACCGCCGTGACTTCGTCATAATGACGTTATCATCCGTGAACCTTCGCGGGATCCCGGATGTAAACCATTTCAGCCAGACTGCTGTGACCAGCTGCGTCTGATGATCCAGATAGATCTGCTTTTGTACCTAATTGCTATTAGCCACTAGCCTTGTATTGGATCTACCATTATTTGATCTTATTTGAGGGATATGGGTCTTCTCCATTCTCATAGTCGCCTGATTCTTCACTTGCAGTGCACTTGCTAGTTGCTTTCATTGCGGTTTTCACATGCTACAGTAGCTTCAGCCAATATTCAATAATTAATAGAAGTTTTTCTTCATTATAACTATCTCAAATATGAATGCAGATATTCACAAGTAGGTACATACATTAGGCAACTTTCAATTTTCCCGACAATGAACTTGAAACGCCCTGATTATGTCCAAAAGTGAAGAACAAAATCCCATAAACTAATATTTGTTTGGCAAATAACGTGGCTGAACCAGTCTGGCGACTTTCGACTCGGGCGATTCAATGCACGAAATTAAATAACATGTCCTCACTATACTAGCATCTTACCAACTACGGAATCTGCAATCGTGCTTGCAACGCACTGGTGCTCCTATTCAATACACAAGGAGCATAACTTAAGATAGCAAAATGCTCACAATGGATGTATCATGGGCGTTATGAACGACTTGTTTATTTGCTACCATATTACTGCCATATCCCGTGACGTCACCGCGGCGGGGTCACTTATCCCTATTGAACAAACCTTATGTAGTAACGGAATCTTGCTTGAAACTTCTGGTAACTATTCGTTTTAATTTGGCTCAGGTTTATAATTGATGCTCCAGTGGTCAGAAAAAGTAAAAATGATAATTTTCTAGGAACATGTTTCTTCGCAAATAACATTTTTTACTAATAGCATTAGGGAAGCGATTTTGACACCAACGTGTTTCACTAATCACTTGTCAATATGCTTGGAAACATATTCATGGTGACCTCGTATGGTAAACTTCAAAGTTTGACCTCGGGTCAAGGTCACATGTTGACCCAAATAGACCATGCTGCTTATGAGTCGGTGTATTTTGAGACAAACACAATGGTGCCTTATAAGCGTTTCTTTCTCTTGTCTATCAAAAGAAATTGGCAAACATGTGTTGGTTACCTCCAGTGACCTCAGATGACCTTTACAGGGGTCAGGGATTAAAACTTGCACTTGTATAATTAAGAATGACTGAAAGTTGACATGATTCTGAATAAATTGATCTAATATGACGCGTACATTTTGTTTTCCAATGACATGGGCAGGTCACGGCTTTGACCTGACCAGAGGTCACCAAAAACTCCAAGGTTAAATATTTTTAGGCATGATGCCTTTATACAATCCTGAAAGTTTAATATCTTTCCCTCAAAGACTCTGGGCTGTGGCACGACCGCAAACTGCTTTGGAGAAGGGGTCATTAGACCTGACCTGGTGACCTGACTTGAGATGACCTGGGGTCCAACAATTCAGAGAAGTTGCGAAAAGGATATGTAATGAGTTGAGCAAAGAACGAGGGCGCTGCGCGCCGCTGTTTTTCCGCTGTCTTCGACAAAACGCTGGGTGGCGGGGTGTCCAAACACCCCTCAGTAGGAACCGCTGCCGGTGGAAATTGCATCGGATGTTGTAGCGTAAGGGAGGTTTGTGTACTGGATGGTGAGTTCAGGAAATGGTAGTGTGTATGCAAATACGCTGTGAGGCGATGTATTTGTATGTATACGCGTGCATGTGTGCATATCATCAATCGTGCAAACCAGGACGGGCGCGTGAGGCTCTTTGTTGCACTGAAGATTTACGTCTTTATGTCTTTATGTATAAGTGAATTATGTTTTATAATTTTACGAGTTTTCCAACACGAGGGCTCCTTCGTTTTAGTTCATCTCACAAGCCAGCAATATGCACAAGTAACTAAGTACAAATCAACGTCTAAACGCTTTTCAGTTCCCAACGTTGAAAATTAATTTCCGCGAAACAGCGCAGTTAATAGAAAAACACATTACGCTGCCTTTCAACAGGGCCCGAACTGGGTTGGACAATTAGGCGTTCAATAGGAACTCAAAGATCTAATAACCGACCGACTGCCTGTCGCTAACGCAATTTCGTCTAGCCCCGGCGCCGTCTAGTGCAGCCATTGACAGGAAATCACCTTCAGTAGCGCTGAAAAGTTGTCTGAGTTAATATGGCCACAACTGCGCCTCTCGCAAGCCGCAATCGGGTCATTACTCGACCAAATAGAGACCTAACGATTTCTGCCCCGCGACTCGTACGACCCGTAATTGTTCGGAAAATTTTATTGGATTCAATTTGCCGTGCTCTTTTTGCTCGGTTAGTCTGTGCAAACTCAATTACCATATTATTGGTCCGGACGGCGGATTGAACTGTGGTCTGAGTGACGTCACAGTTTGAGCCCGGTGGCGCCGGCCGTGTAATCCGGACAGATATATCGGAAAAGGAGCCGGCTGATGGAACGAGATTGGCCGTTATTGGAGACGGCACGGCGGCGGGTGGTGCGTCGTGGACCGAGAGGTATGCGGCCGAACCTTTATTCACTGCAGAAACAGACACAATCAGAGCAGCCATCAGCAATTACAGGCGGCGGGAGGAGGCTTTGTTTACACATGCCCGCGGCCCTTGCCGCCGGCAGAGGTAATAACAATGCCGTAGTACGGAAAAATGACACAACTGAATGGGAACGTTAGGGAACGATAAATATACCGAGAGGATATTGGGAGAGTACCAGAGAAATTACTGCTAGTTGTTTGCAGTTTTCCTGTCGACAGATGTCGATCCAATCGATGCCGGTCGAAACATTTACTTCAACAACTAGTTCCATATATTGTTCTTCAGTTATTTCCACATCCGACAAATCGTACACGAGCAATAACGAGCTCCAGTCGACACCAAATTGTCGCCAGACAATAACAAAGACACAAATATCACAAACTCACAAATTAAAGTTGCGGTATAATCAGTAGCCAGGTATCTTGGTGAGACTGGGCATTTCTTCGATGACATCACTCTGTCCAAAGCTAAAACATTTGATCTTTCTGAAGATCTTGACTGAACAAACTCGAGAAATCACTCAATTTAGCAAATTCATTCCTTTCGGCCCTACATCACCGGTGACTTCTAATATCAAATATGAATTATACACAGCACGTCATCAGAAATAATTATTGAGGGTTCGGCAAAGAACATGCGTTCGACAAAAAAAAAGAGCGCTTCATAATTTTGAGCTAAATACAATAGGTACCCGATTTTCTGACTGCGAAGCTCCATTTTAACTAGTAACTCAGCATGACAAAAATAGACCATCAGGGAGTAGCTGTTACAATATTGGTAAATAAATAGCGAACGCATCAAACATACCATAACCATTCATCGTGACATGAAAACATCATAGATACATCGTGTGACATTCCACAGAAACCAGTCACTGTCACATCTTGTCACCAGTTAGGCTTAGCAATGATCAACAATGTCGAATTCGATGACAGCTTGGGTAGGGGTCTGTACAGATCACCACTCGAGTTTGAGTCTGCAAGTGCACAGATAGGTTGTGCTCAACCCGGCATTCAACACGGCATTAACTCCAGATTCTGAGTAACCTCCCTCACGAAAGTGTGCGTGAGTGGTAAAGGTTCTCTTTGGGGTCTGGTTAGGCCGTGATGGGTTGAAGACCAATCGAGCACAACTTAAGTCGCATCGGCGTTACAAGATAAGTCGCGTACAACACTCCTGTGCGGAGCTACGATTGAGCTTCACTGTCGGCAGGCCACAGAGATCTCCTCATCGCACTTCATGTCCGTCCATCAAGGGGCTCACGGCGGCAAGGTACGTATGAAGCGATGTCGCAGCCTATTTCGAAGTTGACTGATATCCAGCGGCGCCCGAGACACAACTCCTTGCATCGCCAGACACGAGCACGCTCACGCAGAGGTGCGAATGGACACAGCAGTTTACATATTCGAACCCCGGCCAAGGACTCATCATGCTGCTACACACGCTGCGGTGACGGCAGACGAACCGAAACTCAATCCCCGACCAGTACATACAGGGTAAGAGCAGTCTCCCCTGTCTGAAGATACGATCACACAGGCCGGCTGATGTTGGGACCGCTGCATGGCTTGACTCTCGCTTGACCGCGGTCGCAGACAATCAAAAACAGCTAACGTCTCGCTCGGAGCGGCGCGCCTCCGCTCAGCACACCAGCGGGCATCCCACGCCACACAGAGGGGTCGCCTCCAACCGCTCGAGGAGTGCAACCGCTGTGAGGGGTAGTCCTGTTAGTCACCTTGACGAGCCTCTGTTGATCTACCCTCCGGTGCGGAGGTTCCTCACAGGCGCAACCTAGGGCGAGGGTGAAGCGCGGGACAGCGCCGCGGCCGCCAGCCCCTGCCGACCCAGCGGCGGGGTCAGCGAGCTCGGCGGGGTCAGGTAGCTCGGGTACGGCGTCTGCGGCTGCGCCAGGAACCCGGGCAGCGTCTGCATCAGGGTCGGACCGAACATGGAGGTGGCGATCCAGGGGTCGATGGACGCCGTCAGCCCGGAAAGCGGCGATGTGAGGGGGTAGTCCTGCTGCAGACGCAGCTGGGACGCCTCCATCTTCTCCTGACGACGCCACTTGGCGCGACGGTTCTGGAACCACACCTGTCGGGGAAGAGGCAGGCTAGTCAGACACGGAGATATAGACGGGTCAGAAACGGAAATATAGGCGGGTCAGAAATAGAGATAGACGGGTGAGAAGTGAGCCACATCTGACATGAAATATTGGGGGAGGGGGGGGGGGGAGGCTGGTCGGAAAGGAAGAAAACATGTCAAGTTGGGAGGGCTAGCCAAACTCAGAATAAATATTTTCAGAGGGCATGAACTTGCGCTCACCTTATGTATTTGTTTTAAACTTTATTAGAACCAGGGGCGGATGCAGCCATTTTCAAAGAGAGGGGCCAAAAAGGGCCTAACGCCCACGGTGGGAGTGCTGATTGTGCGATATACCTATAGTAAGATGGAGTTCTGTTTTCAAAGGTGGGGGCCAAACCGCATTTTGGCCCCCTGATGTCTGACTTTGGCCCCGTTGCCCCCCCCCCCCTGGATCCGCCAGTGATTAGAACATTCTCCTTTATTGAATTATAAAATAACAAATTGTTACATTGCGAGTAGCATGAATGTAAACAAAAATTCGGACGTCAAACATTTGGAGAAGTTCCATGACTGACCAGTGCGCTGTTCCCAACAAAGCGTGCTGTGTGAGTCATCTACCTGGCAGGCTCAGTGATCCATGCGCATTGCGAGTTGCGCATGCCGACCAATGAGCGAGCACCGCGGTGCCTGACCTCGGCGCGTTAGCCAATGAGTGAGAGCCGTGTGGCATGACCTACCGGCCCGGCCACCAGTGCTCGAGGGACGGTGTTTGTTCAGGGCACTGGGGTGCTGGCTGTGATTATGTTTGATTGTGTGCTTGAGTGACCGGTATGACAGTGTTGCGTCAAACTTTATTAGAACATAATTAAATTGCCTATGCATTTAAGGCAATGAAGTGTCTACCTGCTCATCGAGTCACCAAATGTGACGTATTTGTTTTCTGTTGTGTGATATATAAGGTAATTGAATAACCACTATTGTCATGTTAATTATTTTGACGTGCTATTCATACGAAATGTTTGATAACAGGTCGCATAAAATGTACTTTCATGGCATGCACCATTAATTGTTTTGCAGTAAGTGATAGTATAACAAATTAATTTGATTTGTGTGTTAATTTGCCACTAGCTGGAGGTTCTGCTAGTCCGCGTCAAATATTTAGAAGCTCCGTTACCTCCACACATTTCTCGCCCTTGCTAAATAGTCGGCTCCAAACAAACCAATTATTTCGCTACAGGAAGTGCTGAAAAAGACAGATTTATTAACTAGCATTCACTCAAGTTTAACGCCTCACCGAAGAAGAAGCGTGACGTTATCGAAAGTTTAGGCGTCGGCGGCTACAGTTGTACTGAATGTAGATAAACTACGAAGCCACTATAATGGACAGGATAGCTTCAACAGGTCCTAATAGTGACGAAAAGGGTTACTGAGAGACTGATACTTTAGAGGAAACTGAGAGGAACCATAACAATGCTGAACAGTGACAATAAGAAGAGGACTGGTGGAGATTCCACATACACTGCAGTGAGGACGTGATGTGACTATATAATACAGAGGGACTACATAAGACATAAGATAAGACGTAAGATAAAGACATAAGATAAGACGTAAGATAAAGACATAAGAGAAGACATAAGATAAAGACATACGACATAAGACAGGAAGGTGACGGATGACTCGCAAAGGGTTACAGCGCTGGTGCCTGCTACCGTCAGTTGTGACGAGCGTAAAACAGCTCGGGGACCAGCGTGGACAGCGGGCCTGGGTCAGAAGGGGGCCTCTCTGATCCCATCGTACCTACTTCCTCCCCGAGCCTCACCGTACCAGACGCTCCGTCCCGTCCCGTCCCGTCCCGTCCCGTCCCGTCCCGTCCCGTCCCGCCCCGTCCCGTACTGGACCGGGCCGTCCCGTCCCGTCTCGTCCCGTCCCGTCCCGTCCCGTCCCGTCCCGTACCGTACCGTACATACGTAACCGGTAACCGGACCGGTAACCGGAGCCGACATGACAGACACCGTTCCGCCAGCCGACGACGGGTCACCGCCGAAGCCTTTATCGCCGGATAATGGGTGCCGAATTAGCTCTCTCGGGATGTCGGTAATTTAATGAAGACAGTCTGGGGGTGGCGCGGCAGCCATGACCGAGCGCCGCCGGCCCCTTTCAACCCTTTGAACGGCGCTGAATGGGGTGTCGCAGCCGCGCTCGTCACGGGACGGGCGGCCATGGCGAGCGGGACCGATGGGGATCAGGGTGGACGGCTGGGAGGGGGGGGGGGGGGGACGATGGGCAGACGCACCGAACTGGAGGTGGTCAGGTGAGGAGCACCAGAGGCTGGGCAGCTCAGGCGAGACGGGATGATAGAGTTAACTGACTTCTTGGACGCATTGGGGCATTTTCTGGGTGTTGTAAGTTTCAAGTTGTGTTCAGAGCGGTTGAGTAGTTTGAGGATACTTGGCGTGAATATCATCGCATATTGTTGGTTTGAACGGCAGTTTCGAATGATTGTATACCGAGTATCTAAATATTACTGTCATGCCTACATACCTAATGTCGAACATATGCGTGAGAGTAATAGTAAACTACAAACTTCCCAGCTAAAATATGAACTTATTTTTCATTCGTACATTGACCACATTCGGCATTTCTGTCGCCCTCTCGTCACACAAGACTCTGACCCACCGGCCCGGTATGACGTCATATCAAACTGCATCGAGGAAGACATCTGTCATAGCGCGGCTACTTACTGGTCGGTAATGGGATAATTATCGCCACGCGAACGGAGACGCGTTGCGCCCGATCAATCAACCGATAACAAAAACACAGTGGCGCTATCGGGACTCGGGAGACTGAGCTAAGTGGGCGCTACACGCAACTACACACACACGTTGTACACAGTGTCAGTATCAAATGGTTTAATAAGACCGGTTTTAGCGAAAGGGCGGTGACAGATCCAGAACGAGGGCAGAGCCCCCCCCCCCTCCCTTCCCCCCGCCCTTCGGCTTCTAACCACTCTTCAGTCTTCACTCCGTTTTTTTTTAATCGCAAGGGTCGGTTCAGAGTAAATTGCCTACTCTACCCATCCGAGGGTCAAATTCGACTTCTAGAAGGCCCACCCGGGCCGCCAGAGAACCCCAATTCTGGTCTTTGTAGCAGCCACTCTGGTCTAAAGAGAGCCCTTTTTTAGTTGAAGAGAGTCAACTCTAGTTTGTAGTAGAGACCCATTTGGTACTTACAATGTTCCTCTACAACACATCGGGATGCCTGAACCAGATATTTGCCTGAGCTGGGTAGCTGTGTGAGTCGGAGAACTGTCTGAGCCAAGGAACTGTCTCAGCCAGAGAGCTCTCTTAGCCAGAGGGCTGCCTCAGCCACCCTGATTCAGCCGCCTGCCGATGCGTAGGGCCCGTTCGCAGGGTGCGTCCCGTGCGGTGCTGTTCTTCAGGACGCACCTGCACGGCGGACGGCGGACGCCTCACCAGGCCATCGACTAATTCGCCGGGCGATAATCTCTTATCGGCCGCCAGCCACTCACAACTGGCGTGCGCCGGCAATAGAGTCACTTAATGCCCGCTCATTGGCGGCCGCCGATTGACGGGCTAATGTATGGCGTCTCGCCGCTATCCGCCGCATCTTAATTCACTTTATGAAGTGGATCTGGCGGTCCGCTGCCGGCAGCAATCGCGCCCGATCGCCGTGGAGGAGGAGGAGAGAGGGGAGAGACGCGTCCTCCTCTGTCGCTCTGCCCCGTCGGTACAAAGCGCCGGCTCCCGAATCAATTATCGCGGGGCGGGTCTTTGGTGATCAGAGTGACCGCCTAGCGGTCAGTGGTCAGCGGTCAGTGGTCAGTGGTCATGGCACGTGGCTCAAGACTGGTCGGCCGCCCCTGGCCAGTGGTCGGCAGTCATGGCACGTGACCCAGGTCTGGTCGGCCGCCCCTGGCCAGTGGTCGGCGGTCATGGCACGTGACCCAGGTCTGGTCGGCCGCCCCAGGTTGGTCATGGCACGTGCGAGGTGAGAGAAGGGCCGGTCGCCGGTCAACAGCGTTAGATAGCCTGCTAGCTACTAGTCTCTGGTTAGTGACGCTGGACAGCCTCCTCACCAATGGTCAATGCCTCAAAGGTCATGACATGTGGAGGAGAAGGGGATTACTTGTCGGCCGCCCCTGGGCGATGGTCATTGGCCATGGCGAGTAAGGTAGAATGAAGCTGGTAGGCGACACCTGAGCACCGTCAGACATGAGGTTTGCTGCGACTGGTCGAAAACGCTTGGCAGCAGGCAGCAGCCGTCAATAGTAGTTAGTTAACGTTTCGTGCTGTGTTAAAATCAATGCCTTGTATGATTAAAAGAAGCCTGAGAAATTTAACGAGTGTGGAAATGTAGGTATTGAGTCAATCTAACATGACATAAAGTTAGACCAAAGAGCACTTAAAATGATGGTGCACATATTTACACTTGGCAAACTTGTTTACGGAGCATAATAAAATATACTCTTTGCTATATGTCATGCCTTCTTTTTGTCAAGTGCACCCGAAACGAAACGTATTTCCCCATTTTAGAAGGGATATTTTGCGTGACAAAATTTAACACTTAAAGTTGCTGAAGGGCCGGCCTGTGAGGGATTGCAGAGCTGCTTCGTGATTAAACGGTCGTTTGATCAGAATTCGACCTAATGAGAAGTTATGAAAATATAATACACAGACATCAGATATACTAATTATGTGAGCTATTCGTCTGGCGATTCATATCGCAGACAGCATATGCTTTGGAAGAATACTTTGGATATGATTAAATAAAATTGGTGCCATGTATGCTGAACTTAACGTTAAGTGAACCATGCATTATTTCGAAAGATAACTACTACATCCCACCACTTAAGTTTCAAGTTTGTACATGATCATAAATTCTGTTAGATGTGTTGAGCCCCGGGGGCATTTGTTGCATGTGACATGAGGTCAGAGGATATTGCATGCTTGGCTGGTGTTGTCGTGTCCTCGCGTGCTTTGAATGGTATGTCGACGAACCCTTTAATCATTTCTGTACCACTTATGTTCAGTATAATAAACACAACTTAAAGAAACGTCGTGTAAAGTTACACGTAGTGATGTGTCCTGTTTCAAGAAGAATATCAGAATTGCGTTTTTTTTGCAAATTTTCTTAACTTTGTAAAATGACACTTTTAGTTTTGTTATTTGCAGTAAAATGACACTTTAAGTTTGTTATTGTTTGTTGTTTGTTATTTGCAAGGGGCACACTCCCGCGAGGGGACACACGGGCCAATACACGGGCACGCGAGGTGATACACGGGCACGCGGCCTCCCCTCACGAAATGCTCTTCTTAGGTACCCCTCTTAGGTGACCTGGTGGGGCCACTCTCCCGTTGTATTGTCTGATTTAAAAAAAATTGGATGTTTTTACACATTTCAATAGGATCTTACTGGTTTGCAATGTTTTAATTTATACAATTAAATCCGAATGATTTTTTTATGTTTGGAAATCACATGGGACCTTTACCACGTTAGGCTGGTACCATCATGGGACCTTTACCAGGTTAGGCTGGTACCATCATGGGACCTTTACCAGGTTAGGCTAGTACCATCATGGGACCTTTACTATGGTTAGGCTGGTACCATCATGGGACCTTTACCAGGTTAGGCTGGTACCATCATGGGACCTTTACCAGGTTAGGCTGGTACAATCATGGGACCTTTACTATGGTTAGGCTGGTACCATCATGGGACCTTTACCAGGTTAGGCTAGTACCATCATGGGACCTTTACTATGGTTAGGTCCTCGATCATTGTCCGAAGATCGGACCCTTGAGATAGTGCCCTCTTACGAAAACCCTGCGTGTAGGCCTTTTGGAAGCATTATTAGCAAGTTTATAATTTGGTTATAAAATGGAAGTGATTTTCTTTCTTCTGTAAGAGATGCAAAATGTTAAATGAGAGGGATTGTATCTTTAGATCAATATGAAAAAGTGCCGTGGTTTGGAATGTAATTGAGTGCTTAAGTGACAAGTCGGGGCTTACAATCGGGCGGTTAAACCGCGGTTAACCGCGACGGGCGGTTTCGGTTGCGTTTTCAGCTCAAGGTCACGGTTACGGGCGGTAACGCTTGCAGGCGTTACGGTTACGGTAGATTGCAGCTACGATTATTTTATTCCGTGGTTAAATTTATGTTGACTAACTTTTGCAGCAACGATTGACAGCGACATACATTATTTTTATCTATCTTTATATATGCTTCTCAGATACAACTTTGACCGCCTCCTGTCCTAAAAAATATGCTTCTTAACCTCCCAATGGTACATGCGGCTACAGCCGGTTTTAAAGTTCGCTTAGTGCGGTTACGGGTGGTTACGGGTGGTTACGTGCTTCAGCCCTACGTTTACGGGCGGCTGCGGATTCAAGCCCGCGGTTAAGGGCGGTCGCGGTTGCGAAATTTTTAACCGTGTACACCTCTGGTGGTGGCTCCGCTCCGGCAGTAGGGGCCACGATGCGCCCGTGTGCGGGAAAACAATTGGCGCACATAAAACAATTAAAAAACGTCATAACCAAACATTAGAGGTAACTAAGCAACCGTGCATCGCTAACAACCTAATTGTTGTTAAATGTTGTTGGGATTGATGCTGGTTGTCATTGTTGGTTAATACCAATTATGTGTGAAATCTAAATCGAATACTTATTGTTGTATTCCATAGTGCTCCCACAGCACTTCCATTGAGACTCTAGCTATGTTAGCTGGTCATGCCAAGTAGTGTTTCTTCAAACATTCTTCTAACGAACTGACAATATTGTATTAAAGAAGTTACTCAAGCTTTACACAAAGCAAAACAGGAAGGCGTGCAAAAAATAAATAATTATATACCCACGGTCGCCGCCACCGGGACGAGGGGGAGGGGACGGGGTTGGCGTCCCCAACCTTTCCGGACTTCAACATTACGCCTCTGAGCGTTGCATAACACATCGACTTGGAAATGTTTCCGCCCCCCCCCCTCACACACACA
>JARFNZ010093946.1:0-13061 GCA_031763405.1 Balanus nubilus | reverse complement strand
GACAGCCCCCTCACGGCACCGGGGAGGAGCGTCACTGATAGCCTTCTCATGGCATCGGGGAGGGGCGTCATCGACAGCCCCCTCACGGCACCGGGGAGGAGCGTCACTGATAGCCTTCTCATGGCATCGGGGAGGGGCGTCATCGACAGCCCCCTCACGGCACCGGGGAGGAGCGTCACTGATAGCCTTCTCATGGCATCGGGGAGGGGCGTCATCGACAGTCCCCTCACGGCACCGGGGAGGAGCGTCACTGACAGCCTTCTCATGGCATCGGGGAGGGGCGTCATCGACAGACCCTCACGGCATCGGGGAGGGGCGTCACGGGCAGCCCCCTCCGGCCCTCACGACACTGCTCCTCGGTCAGGGAAGAGACTTTGTCCTCCTCACATCCCCTTTCCAAGGTGGGGAGGGATCACGTGGCCGAACTCACAGCTCCCTCCCCGCTGGAATTCACAGCACCTTCCTTTTCGGCGTCCCCTGTACCGGAGAGGAGGTCTGTGACCAGCCCCGTGCCGTGGAGGAGGTCTGTGACCATCACCATCCCCCGTGCCGTGGAGGAGGTCTGTGACCATCACCATCCCCCGTGCCGGGAAGGAGGTCTGTGACCATCACCATCCCCCGTGCCGGGAAGGAGGTCTGTGACCAGCCCCGTGCCGTGGAGGAGGTCTGTGGCATTGCGTCGTCACTTTGTCGTCTTAAAACGATCCAGAAATGCTCAAAGTTTCCAATAGACTATAATTAAATGGAAATGACATGGCTTCGCGAATTGCAAAGAGGATAACCCAGCTGAATTCTGAATGCGAGATTGGCCCGATTAGCAAAAACAGACCACCATTCGGCCATGATATGCCGAAATTGGAAACGCACTGATAGCTTAAATGCTTTTTTCATGCATTTTTTTGCAAGTCAGCTCTTATACCTAAAAAAACATGGGAGGAAAGGCGCCGTGAAGGACAAAATAAGCCACTCCTCAACTTGTCAATCCCTGGCTGAAGAATATTGCAGCAAATACTCACGAACTAGTGGATTACTAAGAAGGGTACGAAAATAGCGAAACCACCGAAATTAAAGAATTTGACCACCACGCTTTCCAAAGAATGTTGTTGCTGTGTTATGACAGCCCAGCCAAGCAGTAAACAGTTCCAAGCAGCCAAGCAGTTCCAAGTAAAAGGATCGGTCGACTGTTGAGCATCATGAAGGTCAGCCTCCATGGCTGACACTTGAAGCGTGTACTGATCACAAAACACACCGATTGTCCGTGACGATCTACTCAGTAGTGGCGAACCCGGTGAATGGCGAATACATCACTGCAGCGTTCACTTCGCCTTCGATATATGACGCTCGAAGCTATTACAGAGTTTCATTGTGTCTTTGGTGTGAACTGGCTGGGCATTGACGTTTGCACTTTGCCAACAGCTGACTGCGACTGGCGAGGCTAACACACTTTTGGAGCTAGCAACATTAGTTCTTACAACTCCGGCTAAAATAATGCATAAACATGGAGGAAACATACCTGAGCGCGATAGCCATCTTCTCAGTAGAAGGGATAGCAATAGGAGGTTAGTTTGGTTTGGTTTGTGGACCAAGCACCATATCCTCCTGGGACCAAGTGCTAATTGGAACTCTCACCCTGTTCCGAGGGTTATTATATGGGGCCAGTCGACATTTTTCAGAGGCCCGCCCAGGGATTTGGCCCCGGGTCACCGGCACAAAAGGCAAGTATCTTACCCCTGCGCCAGATCGCTCTCCAAGCAATAGGAAGTCATTTTTATCTTGCTCCAGAATTAAATTCGCCGAGATGACCACCTTCTGACAGTGCTGGATGGATCCAACATAGTTTCTTACTCTTTATTACTTGCGCCATTAGCAGAACCACACTTCCTTCTTTCTCATCGAAAACCATAAACGCCATTACTTGCCAATAAGCTGTATGATAGTTCAATTGTTGAAGTACAATCTACGTAGGCCATAAAATCAACACTCGAAACTCCTAAGCACAGGTGCAAAAACCTGCGTACTCGAGTACCAAGGCACGCGACAATATATGCATGATACTAGCAAGCATGAACAGCGATTTCAAAAGAGCTGCAGGCGTTCTGGTCTATTCGTAGAAAGGAAATTACTCAACACTTCAATACAATTGGTGGTCAGGGCTAGAAAACGATCTGGAAGTTTAAAAATAAAATATTTAGACTGAAGTGAGAAAACTGCATGTCTAACAGATGTTTCTTCATGCAAGTGGCATTGCAGCTCTGAAGTGTCGTACGGACTCCAATATTCGCATACTGTGCTTTTTCCGAAAAGATTGGCGTTGATTGGCCAGTAAGAAAAAACAAAGATCGTAACCTGTTAACTATATACACTTCTGTGCCTACGTGTGGCATTATTTGTAGTCTGAGGTTCTCCTGCAAAAACTCGCGTGCTTTTGTGTCACACCACGTTAACCCGCGTCCTGCTGGTGGGAAGGGGGTAAATTTTTATCCCTCCCCCCTCTCCCGGATTTTCGCAATAGCTTCAAAACGATGCTAGGTGCATACAATGCCATATCAAGGTGAAATTTTCGATCGAGCATCAATTCCGTATCTTCCAAGAAAGTTTTGAATAAGTTGGTCTAGAGGTTTTTAGAAAATATCGTTTTAGTGACGTCATGTCAGTTCACTCTCGGTCCATAAAATATCGAGATTAAAATCAACTTGCAAATAAAAACCTCAAATAAAGGAAGTGACATTCTCTTCAAAATGTCCATCTCGTTTTTTTCATTTTTGACACCAAAAATTAAAAATCCGATTTGGGGGAAAATGGCCACAGAATCAAAAATTGAGAATGTGTTCAAAAGCCGGAATACATGTGATAGAACTGTGACTGTGATAGACACAGTGTGACTGCGACTGTGATACATGTGACTGTGATAGATAAATGTCGTCATTTTTTACCTTCAAACGGCTCCAATAATTGTACAATCTGATGACGTCATTTTTTCAATTGCGTTTGGTGACTTTTCTAGACCACTTACGTAAAAAATGACACCATTGGATTTCGTGTTCAGACACCCCCCCCCCACCCCTCAAAGAATTTTCGCGAATAGTTAAAAAACGGTGGCACGCAGCGCCACCCCTTTTTGACACACGTGTTTGGACATTCATTACCCACGTCGCAAATTTAGTAAAATTTTGGTCCAAGCCCAAGGGACATCCAAGGACAGGTCACCAGGACAGATCATGTGACCCAACCTCAAAAAAGGTTCGTACCACAACCAGTTTCCGACCGATCGGATAAGGATATCATCAACTACAATTTCTATCTCGGATTTTTGTTATGTCGATGGGATAAGGTCAGGTCTATTTCGTGACCTCTGCATTGTAAGTCAAAGGGGAATATTCAAGTTTTAAACGCTTGCTTATTCAAAGATACGCATCAGATCACACAAATTATCTCAATTTTCTTTCAGTTTCTCTTCATCGTGCTATTCTTGATGACCCAGGTAGTTTTTTGTCCACTGACCTCCCCGTAAGGTCATCTGAGGTCATACGAGGTCACGGACCGTTTTTTTGACAATTTTTTACCGAGTGAAGATAGAGATGTGAATATGGTGCCAATATGTTCGTCTCATCAAACGCATCGGCTCATATGCAACATGACCCAACATGATCTGCTTAGGTCAACACGTGACCTTGACATGAGGTCAAAATTTGAAATTGATCACCAGAGGTCACCATGTATATGGTACCATGACGAGAGAAACACGGTGGTGTCAAATTCGTTTCACTAACTTCACTAGTTAAGTTATTCGCGAAAAAAACGGTTTCGTGGAAAACGTATATTTTGACATTTAGTGACCTCTGGAGCCTTAACTTTTGACCTCAGCTCAAATCTGAGGAGAGATCACCACTGGACTGTTTAAAAGACATTGAATTGCTGTTTCTTCCAATTAGTATTGTTCGCGAGATAATTGTGGAAATTCCTGAAAAAGTAAATATTTTGGAATTTTGATCTTTGATGACCTCTGGTGACCTCAATTTTAATCTGAGCGAAAAATTGCTGAAATATTTTCACACTCACAGAGTTGAAACTGGTAAGACGGTGGACTATGTGCACTTGCAGTCTTGACGGACACTGGGAACGGGAAGGAACTGAGGGAGGGGATAGTTTGCTATGTGGAGATTGGATGCGTACCTAGGCACGCCTTTGCGCTGCACCTCTGTCGCGCTTGCATCGCTATGGGCGTCACTGAAGCCCAGGAGCAATCGGACCTCAACGCAGGATGGAATGGCGAGCGGGATGTCGAAACATCGAAACAACGTGGAAACGTACTGGGGGGTGTGATGGGGCCATCACAGGACACTTTGGTATTTATCTATACCAGTTCCTCAGCGATGCCATCCTTCACTATTCTTTTTTTCGCTCCTACACTCATGATCTGAATCATGCATTGTATGCAATCACTAGTATGCACATAGGTCATTATGTGTCAATACTCAAACGTACTGAAAGCTATATGTCATTACTCAATCGTATTGAAAGCTATTTGAGAAATAGCGTAACTTGCAAGAAATGTGAGGTAGACATGTTTAAATTTGAACTAAATGGACGTCATCAATTATTTTCGAACTGAAATTCCGAACTAATTCGAACTAATAATTTTGAACTACATGGACTCAAGAGGCGTCCATTCCATGCAATAAGCGTTCATTCAACGATACAAAGAACGTCTTCTTTGTAGGTCAGTGACGCCAACTGTCATTGTTTTTAGTTTTCTTAGATGTTTAACGCTTGCATTTATACGTGCATTCATTATTATAATACCATTCATTAAAAATGATATGATATTCGGTGTGGCATTCGTCTTTGGAGGAAGTTAATTAACGTTAAGCTTTATCTGAATGCTCACCTCTCATCTGATAATGAGCATTTCTTCCTGGATTGGCAGCCTATTAATTTTACTTGTTCTTAGTATCTATGGCATCTCAATTAATTTGAAAGCAAAATAACACTTAAGGTCCTTTTTTAAGTCCTACCAGCATTGTTATCTGTACAAATACCTATTAAAATCTGCTCCAACCAAGAATCATGTATTTAGCTGTCCATACGAGCGTGTATGCCTTGTTATCGAAAGAACGTTGCAAGCGTAAAGCTCCCTCATGTGACCTTTGCGGTAGGGACGGTCATGTTTCAATGGCTTGGATTTATCCCCAAAGTCCCTCATAGCGGACCACCTGTCCTTGGGCGACTCCCCCCCCCCCCCCCGCCGGGTCGGCGTCATGTGTCTGAACAATGGGCCCTGTTTTCCGAGGGCAATGCGGCAGAGAGCATGTTTGCCGACGTCACAGGCGGTGCAGTGTGACGCCGCGCTGGCGGACGACGCGCTGCGTCAACACCGCCGCGGTCCGCCTGAATCACTACTGCAGTTACTGCACCTGGAGAGCTACCAACTGGCAGACGACGTCGCGAGCAGACAAAAACTACCAATCAGTCGACGCACGCATGTGAGAACATCGCCAGCTTTGAGTACAAGGTAACGCGCAAGAGAGCAGCGAACAGCAGATGTGCCGCGACGAGGTGTTCGGTTACCGTTTCAGGTGGTAGTTTCGTGTGAATTTATATGCGTAGCCGTAAAGCACTGTTGTCACACCGAGGAACGTAAAAAGTGGCTTGAGGTAACGAGCATGCACCATTCACGATAGCAATATTCATTACATTTATACGCATTACATTTATACGCTGTGGAGCTGTCTCTTGGTGTCAATGGCAATGGAAGCTCCCACCAAACACAACAAACAAGTAAACCTGAGGTCTATTCCCTTCAAAGCATGAGTCACATCTGTTGAGTAAGCACCACATACCAGCTGAGGCAAAATAGCGAAGGACTCACCTCAGTCCCGCAGCGCGGCAGATAAAACCACCGGGTAAACCACGGTGTAAATAACCACCAGGACTGTCACGGCCCAATTTCCCGAGGTCTGCGGTCGTGTCAAGTGCACGTCACGAGCAGTCCTCCACCGATCACTATGAAATCTCTAAGGTCACCACTCCAGGGCCACCAATCCACCCGTTTGGTCACTGGCGTCAGTCCGCCGCTCTTCGGTCTCAACTGTTTAGTACCCACCGTTATGTCATTAGTACAGAGTATCACTGACAGGTAACCGCTGTCAGGTCACCAGCATCAGGTCAGCATGGTCAGGTCACCGCAGTCAGGTCACCACTGTGAGATTACGACTGTCAGGTGATCACCCTCAGGTCACCCCTCGGTGGCGGTTAGTACCGTCGGAGCGCTGCGTGCCGCCCTCCACGCGTCCCACGGCAGGACTGGCGGCCGCCGCCGAGCCCGCGCCCCGCAGCGTCGCTTTCGACGCACCGGCAGCGTGAGTGCCGCCGACCGCCAACCGTCGCGACCGGCGCGGTCGGGTCGGATCCCCCCCTTCGACGGCCAACCGATCACGCGCGTCACGGCGTGTTTTGTCAGTGCTCAGTGGCGCTGCATTGATTTCAGATGAGATGTGCGCTAGGAGGAGGGTGGATGGAAATATAACATAATTGAATCTGACGCAATGCATGGTGCCCACACATACAACGGCATAATAAGTTTCCAGATTGGGTATATATTCGCGGTCCGTGTCGGCTTATTGTCAGCCGCGGGGTAATAACCATGGAGCACCAGCCGGATCCTAAATCAGTATTAAAAGACAAAGAAATCGGTGGCTGCCGCCACGCTGTGATGATGTTCGGAATAATCTCAAAAGACGCGTGCCAACTGAATAGCGGGAAAGGGATGACATATGACTTGGGAACAATATCATATCTAACTTCACTAGGCTTCGTGGGGGCCTGGATGTCAAATTATAATATTTCTTTGCTTTCAATTTTGAGGTGAAATGATACATTTTTGGTACAACAATAAAGTTTGCTACATGATCGAGGTCTATCATATTATTCACGGAGGAATTGCCTTGGCCATTGAAGACTTCTTCGTCTCAGACCAATCTGAGCGCACTTGTGACCGCCAAGCTTCGGAAAACTTGTTTCACTTGTCTCAAGCTTCGGAAACAGAAAACAGAGACTACCCAAGGGGCAGGCTTTCAGATTGCGGGTGGTGAATGATTGAAATGGCCTTCCCCTGGGCCCTGGCAGTCGTCACTCGTCAGTGCCACCTCATTCAACCAATTCAAGTCCTGGCTCGATGCCCACTGGTCCAACCTTTGGAGCTTTCCTCTGCTAACTCGTTACCTTCACGAGTTTAGAAAGTATCAGCTGTTTTGAGCTCGTTGAGATCCATTCCCAACAGGCCAAGTGGCCTACAAAAAAAAAACTAAGCTATGTTTATAGCCGATATCTTACATGATGCACAATCATGTACCAATCAACCAAATCAAATGCCCATGTCCACTACTGGTCAAACGTCACTACTGGTATCTGCGCTGACACGCAAATATCTGTTTAAGTGTGGTTAGCTGGTGAAGATACACGTTTTCAAACAACTGTGGCACAAATAAATTGGTTGTCTCCTCATACAACGTATTCGGCGCACATAAGTAAGTAATGGATATACTTTCTATGTTTGTGCCCATTTGTGTGTTGCTGTTAAATATAGTTTAGTGCACGTTTTTCACCTCCTAATTATTTCTTTCTCACTTGCAATAATTATTTTCATGAGACATTACACCTAGAAAACTGTGCCAGCTACATGGATCCAGCCAGCAACAAGCGCACCTTAGCTGGAAGGACTCCTTAGAGACCGGCGCCAGCGAAATTAGGGAAGCAGGGAAAATCATCAAACATTGAGCAGCATGACTGGTATTCTCTGCAAACATTTTGAATGAGTATATGAATGAATGACAGCCTGTGAGGGAATTGGAGGACTGTCATAAGGTTTTTCAGCTATGACAATTTGTTGCCTTACTATGAATGACATACGATAAATAACACCGGCTTCCCTTCCATCGTTTTCTTTTTATGTTTGCTTCCTTTTCCTAGCTGGGAATGCCGCGACTTTTTCTATATATTATCTAGTGGTAACGTAAGGTGTTGTGGGATGTTGGGATACAGGATTCCAGGACACCTGATCATGGGTGGCGAGAAGAAGAAAAAAATTGTGATGTCATTCTGATCTAACCAAATTAGGAATACACGATGAAGCACTGTTATAAACGTTATGAACGAACTTGCTTTATGAACGTCGTTGTTGATGTTCTCTCTGTCCGTCGGTCGTACGTTCAGTTTGACGGCTCTGGGTGTGTCTGGCCATGGGGCTATCACCACACGGGTATTCCAGGCCACCTCTGCAGCTCCGGATGGATAATGTATGTATAGTGTGAGGTAGCACGTCCCCATAAAAGCTTGGCAGCGGAGCAGCAGCAGAAGAAGCAAGGGAACAGCAGACGGCCGGTCCGGCTCCTCTCGGTACAGAGGACACTGCGCAGCCAGGCACCAGTGCTCGTCGCAGCCCTGACAGTCACGGGTCAGGTGGCGGCCGATCCTGTACAGGCAGGACCGGGTCCCGACCAGTGACCGGCCTGCAGCTGGTGCACGTTGATCACGCTCAGGCGGTCCAGCCCGGTCACCGGCGGCGGCATGTGATCTCTCATGAGCTGTCAGAACCAGCTAGGCGGCCGGTTCTGAATGGTGCAGTCCCGGGTGGCTCTCTGGCCACCGATCGCCAGGTGGTCTGATGTCCGCCGGAAGTTGTTCCAGCATCGCAGCCCTGCAGCTTCGCGGTGACGAAGTCGACTCTCTCGTTGCCGGCAAGGTATGAACGTCGGAGGTACTCACGTATAATTAGTCACGAAACAAAGAAGTTTTATTTGGAAGACAAACCAAAAGTTTTAAAAAGGGTAAGTCAAATTCGAAAATTCGTCGTACAAAAATATCACCTGAGATATAGGTATAGGCATTGACGGTGAGGTAGTTGGTCAGCTTTCCTTCCCTTGTGGTGGATCTGTATACATAATTTCTTTAAGCCAAGTAAATATACTCTGCTTTTACAAGATGGGCGACTTTTTTTTGCATGATTATACCCATGTTCAGGATGATGAGTTTGCCAAGGAGATGTTGGGAAAGTTTGACAAATTTGATAGTCGATTCAAGACAAATCATCCCGAAAAACCAGTATCAATGGATCCTGAGGTTACCTATTTCGGCAACCGCAAGAAACAGCAAGACTTCATGTAAGTAGAGGAGCGATAAACTGTACAGTTATTTTACAACTTGGCTATGTATAGGAATTCACGCTCTGCATATTATCTGTTCCGTGATCGCTCCATTGTCGGCTTTTCATCTTACAGGCGAGACAAGATAGGGCCTGACCCGTACATGGCACGAAGCTAGTCATGCATGACTCTATTTTTAACAGAATTAATGGGCTACCATACCTGCGTGGCGATCGCTCATCCATCATGGTATGGGAGGAGCAGAGGCGTAAAGTGCACGTGCCGTTGTCATCATGATGCAATCATCATGTCATGATCATGACATCTCACATTGAAAGGAAATTGACCGAATCTGGTAGCAAGAGGTTGGCTCAGACTGACGGGTTCGTTTAGTGATATGGTTAATGTTTTTTTGTGGTCAGTGTCATACAGTTTATTTAAATCCTTACCATTGAGGAAGTTACTCGATAACGCTAAGCATGTCACTTTTGGTACCGACATTATTAGTGTTACACCTCTCTTCAGTACCGCCAGCATAGCCATGGGCAGGCCATGTCACTGACGACAGGTGCAAAAGTGACCCCCTATGCAAAGTGACCCATAAGATTATGCATTACTGGTGTATATTTTCATAACACAACTTACTGGAGGGGGGTGGGGGTGTTTCTGCTCCCCTGTGATCTCCGAAACTACTATGTCGATTTTGAGCCCATCAAACAGCGCTTGGTAGTCTGGAAATTCAACGGAGTAAAATCAATGCTGTTGACCCGGTGGTCACCGGTCCCCCCCCCCCCCTCCCCCTCCCTGGCCAACATTCTCAGTAACTCGAGAAACGAAATATAGACATCAGGCTTTGGCCCACATTATTTCTACACATATATGCAAAAGAAAAAGCAAATAGACCAATAGCTTTTTGAGGAAATGACGTATTAGTGGCTTTAGTGGCTTTAGTGGTATTTTCATAGATTTTCACAAAATTGGATTTTTAGTGAGAGACACATGTGTCATATATATATATATATATATATATATTGAGTCGTTATCTTCATATTCGTGGAACCTATGGCCTCACAAAGGTGACATTCTCTGCGCGACGTTTGTTGGCAATCTGACCTTGATCCTCGTTGGCCTCATATGACCAGATGCATAAAAATCAACACCTTCACTGTGGTTCTGATGTAAAACCACCAAATAAATGTGTAAGCACTA
The DNA here is from genome assembly GCA_031763405.1 of Balanus nubilus. Lineage (NCBI taxonomy): Eukaryota > Metazoa > Arthropoda > Thecostraca > Balanomorpha > Balanidae > Balanus > Balanus nubilus. Next base: position 2,712 of record JARFNZ010093946.1, on the reverse strand, counting down.
CCAGAAGACATCTTTAAATTTTATTTTTTCTGCCTATCCTGACCTGACCTTGGTCTGGTTTTCTATCTGTCCCTAAAATACCTCAAATACATGGAAGTAAACATTTGCATTGTATTAACCGCTGGAGTATTCAGCCGAACGCGCCCTGCTGAGGGGGGGGGGACAAATTCTTCCCCTCCGCCCAACTCCCGAACCAACAGTCGCAGCGAGACGTGTAAGGCGGGATTCGAACGCTTCCAATGAGGCGATTATAAAGCACACTTAATTTTTCCTTACCAAGCATACGAGTATGTTAGGTCAAGGTCAAGTCAAAAGCAAAATCACGTGTGTTTCGAATAATAGGCTGCAGAGACCAACCTTTCAACAGCAGCAAGCCCAAACTCACCCAAAACACTTCCAAGTGTAAGAGGGAAGTACTGCTAGAGTATAATTCTCACAATAAGTACAAGTTAAGGTCAAGGTCAGGTCACAAAAGGTCATTGTGTGCAAAAGTTATATGAAAACCGTGTGATACATGTTTTATGGATTTTGTTTTGCTAACATCGCATTCGATGGTTACCGTCATTTTGACATAAGACTTCATTTTAAGTGAAGTTTAAGTCAAGGTAAGGTCAAAAAGGTTAAATTTCAAAATGCGTTATTTGTAATAAAACACACATGCTTATACACCAGTTCTGTCCCATAAATCCATTAATGTAATTTTTTTGTGTACGCAGTGCGTCTTTGGAAATGTCGATACGTTTAAGCGGGAAGTCGAAGAATACCCCACGGTCGGGTGTTAGCGTGCATGAACCGCCAACTGAACCGCGGGTAATTTCTGTCGGAGAATACCCCACGGTCGGGTATCAATCGGAGGCGCTTTCGTTCCGGAGAAATTCAAAGGGGCGTGAACTCGGGGCCAGCAATAATGACAAGAGCCGCAGTATTTCCGTACCGCCGTTAACTTTAAGGAAGGTGCATTTTTCCAATGCAGTGTTTGCGTATGCGAATGGACTGGCGTTGACAGCATATATATTTACTTAAAGGAGATTATTACAGCTGCTATAGTCTATTTTTTTCAAAAGGCGCACGGGCTGAAGTAGGTTTTTCGAATTGTCCCGTGCAAGCAATGTTAAAGTCCCTACCAACAAAATTACCAGTGACTTGAAGTTTAATTAATTTGTATTGGAGATATAGGAGATTCTTTGCGTCGGGCGCTTCAGTCCATGCGCCTTTTCAAAATAAATGGACTTAAGTAAGTTAAACGAAGCATAGATTTTCAAATATGTCTCAAAATTTTATATTCGTGCATATAGTTTTCCTAGATTAAGCAAATATTTATAATCGTAATAGCCAAGTAAAAAATTGCACCTGTTTTAAAACACCCTATATTTATACATTTAATTTAAAACAGATATGATTTTGTAGTTAGGTGAATGTAAATATTTATTTTCGTTTGCATTTTTAAATGATAAATATTCTCAACATTAATTATTGAACTGTAATAAACACTAAACAGGTACTATATCTTATCAGAGCGGCAGGAATCGATGATGTTTAGCGCTTGGAGAGGAGACCGATGTATGTACGGGAGCCCGCAGTTGCTATGGTACACAATATGGTCCGGTTGTTTTATCCTCTAGCACGTGCTTAACGGCGAATCTAAAAATAGTTAAGAATGCATTCAAACCGCATTAGTGTGAGCTTCAAATTGATTTATTACTGCACTGGCTCGCCGTGCGTTTAAGCTGTTTATAAACGACAGGCCTGTTTTGCCTGTAACAACTTTGTTTTGCTTACCTTGTACTTTGCAAAGCACATGGGTCACGTCGCTTCTGTAACTGAAATGAGCCAACGCAGAAATATATAAATTTTAAGCTCACAGGAATTTGGCTTGAATGTATACTGAATTATTTTTCAATCCAACTTTAAACACGCGCTAGTGGATGAAAAGAACGGACCGAAGTGTGTACCATAGCAACCGCGGGCCCCCGTACCTAACTACTGAGTCTATCAGCGGGAATCCCGTCATTCAAACCAGCCTAAAACTATCTGTAACGCTTTTTGGAATGTTCGTCAGAGCAGAGAACGCGAGTTTGCTGTGAACAATTGGACAGACTGGGATCACTGGGGGATTATGGTCCCAAAAAACCGCGTCCTGCTCGTCATTACGTATTCCCCGTGTCACTCCCCTGCGTCGGGTGACGGGTCGCGCCGCTCCCCCGTCGGCACCTGAGGGGGTCACGTGTGCCCCGACCGGCTTCAAACGACGGGCCCCACCGCCGGCCGCCGCCGCGTGTCACCTGTTGACACAGAGACGGACACAAAGCGGCCATCCCGGCGCGACGGGCACAATATCGCCGCGTCGCGTCACCGTCGCCGCGGGCAGCGGCGCGACGGCCGCCACACAGCCGCCGCCGCTACCGACGGCAAACAAACCCCGCTCTCCAAATTACTAATAATGTAAATATTGTGCCGGCGTCGGCGTCTTTGAGCGGGCCCGGTGATTTTCCGGTGGCTGCGCGGGCCCGATTGGGACGCCGCGCCACTCAATTCGGATTAACTAGGCAAACATTTGCCAGTGCTCCGACCGGCCTCCTTTGAAGGTGACGCTACCTAGCTTACCTGACGACAGGTCGGACGGCCCGGCCCCTGCCCCGGCCCCGGCCCCGGCCCCGGCCCTGGCCCCGGCCCCCGCCCCGCCCCGCTGCGAAACCCCCCCCGCCGCCCGCC
>JARFNZ010093835.1:0-13063 GCA_031763405.1 Balanus nubilus | reverse complement strand
TTAGATACATTTCTATGATACATTGATATGATACATTACATTAGGATACATTATGATATGATACTATGATACATTTCTTTGTAGATTTAGGCTCCTCTCGCCTTGGTGAATCGTTTGCCGACTTAAGATTCGTCTTTGAAGACAAATTGAAGATTTTAGCGAAATTTGGGGCCAAAAAGTGAGGGGGCCTTGGCCCCCGTGGCCCCCCCTGTTCCTACGCCTATGTGTGTATGTATGCATGTGGGTATTAACGTTTAAACACTCCAGCATACAATGACTATTCTGAGTGTCGAGTCGCTAAGGCTAAAAAGTGAGACACGTTAAAAGACGACACTCGTTGTTGCTCGCAGTTGCTTCAAATTCCATACGAATATCTCAATTTGTAATGTTGAAGCTCCTACATGAATATAAAAGAATACAATCCGACCTTCAATGCACTTGAGGCAACGCGAATTAGTTACTACCACTTACTTAAGCGTTACCTTTAAAACTGTTAACGTTTGAATTGCTATTGTGTTATGCAGGGTGTCAATGATAAAGTACCTTGAGAGTTTTGCCCCGTGCATTTTGACGGCACGTCCTACATTCATTTTTGGCATACCTGTACATCATGTTACAAGACAAACCCCATAACCCCATAACACTTGACCTAAAAAATGTGCGCCGACAAGTAAAATGCATTTTCGTTTGACGCTCATACATTTTGACGAAATTTATTCGGATTCGGAACCAAATGGCAATATCTTAGAACTTCCCGTTGGACCATCGTGAACTCGACCACGCTCCATGGTGTAGGTTGATCAGACAATACAAATGTATCACAAGGCTTTGCAATTTTAAACAGCGGAATGATAACAACTCATCTAGAAAGTTCAAACCATAATACTGGACGTCTGCATCGACGGGTGGCCGCCTCTGTCTGGTACAGTCCAGAAAAGTCCATTTAGCATCGATTTAAGTCTTTAGATCTCAGAAGGACGACTCTACGAAGAAACTCTTTGTATAGTTCAGCCGTTACACATGTAGCCTAATATCTCCAGCAACTTTGGTGATACTCAGGCACAGTTTTTTTGCTGAGATCGATGCCGATCGATCCAGAAACTGAGATCGATGCCGGGGGAACCTTCTCGGGCTTCTGAACAGAAGCGGCCAGCCGGTTGATTGCAACCTTCCCCCTGGCAATACGAGTTTTCCTAATATTTTGTCTGCCACGTTTCCCAAGTTCCAAAGCACTGTAATCCATTTTTTTTAGCAACTTTCACTGAGGAGCCTGGTCGAATTCACGAGAGTCTAACATTAAGTTCCCAAGATGAATAAGATATTTTGTCAAAATGTGGGGGAAACTGAGGCAACGCCAAACTTTTCTGTTTATTTTATTGTGACGAAAAGAATCGTCATTATACTGAATATCTATCCAGGCCATTGGCAAGCCAAATCAATTGTCTATCAAAAGCGAGATTGAAATTTGAGCCGTCAGATTTGATTCAGCTGTTACGCAACAAAGTAGCCGAAACCGGAATTTACGAATCTGCTCCAAAACTACGGGTCATGCCGTATGAATAAAACTACCCTTTTCACTTATATCAAACATAACATTTATGAACTTCACATGCTGCTATATGGGATTCTTAACGGATTAAAATGTCATTGTAAGCAGTTGCATACTTACAATATTTTGCACACTTGCAAGCGCAGTTACATTTCAAACTACATATTTTACTGGTTACTACAGATGCTTAAGATGCAATACTTGCTTTTGAATGTCATTCAGATGAAAATACGAAGACGTTCCTACTAAATCCCACCTTGTTAAGTAAAAGGCCGAATTTCAGCAGTGCTGACATTTTTAGGGCGATTTTATATTTGCCCCAAAAGACATGTCTTCAGTTTAAAATCGCTGGGGACTTAATCATGTGGCGAAATATTTTGACTTTATGCTTGTGCTCTCCAAATTCATGGTAGATTTAGATACAGTCGCATATATCCAAGTACCACGCTTCAATACAAAATCATAATTCATAACCCCCTAAATAGCACCTTGATGTTATCACGTACACCCTAAATTGTTTTAGCCGTCCTACATCTTACTTAATTGCAATACCAGCGCGATTGCTGCAGCACCACACCTTCTCTAGATGAGCTTTTTTTAGACCGGTTTTGATAGTTTTTTTTAGTCAGCAGAGACCGGCATTTCCCACAACGTTAGATAAAACAAACTACTCTCTGTTTCTGAGAAATAGGATGATATTTGTAATGCCGCATTCCATCGATCATTTTTTTAGCGAGTGAAGCCATGCTCGCTGTGAAGCTTTAAAACCGGTTTAAAGCTGTTATGTATACGTCTGTGCGCATACATCAAAATTTAAGAAAATGTCCTCGCTGTTTTGATCTCGCATTGTCAAATACATGAAATGCTGTTCCGACTTAAGAATGCTGTCAAACACGCTATCCTGTAAAGCTTGTAAATGTATTATTCAGGCTGTTAAGAATGGTCGATGCTCGAGCTCATCGCACTCGGCTCAATCTGATGATGGATAGGACTCAACCCATTCCCATGACTCTTGGCAACATGAGATGCCAATGCAAAAGCAGTCATCAGCAGTCAATGAGCTGTTTAATTAACAAGACACTTGAATGAAATGCCGATGGAAGAATCGGTAGTCAGTATTTTCTGGTTTCTAACACAACTCCGATACCTTCGCTAATGCATTTGAATCAGCTAGTTAAATTTATATAGATATATAAACTTCTTTTTGCTTGGTCTCCAGACTTTATATTGAATAATAATAGACAACAGTAAAATAATCATATATTGTGTAGACGCGTTTCGACATTTAATCTTCATCATAACTTAAAAGATACAAAACCGTTTCATTTTTGTCCATTATTGATCATATTTGTCGAGATGAACAATCAAAAGACTTTATATTATTGTTTACTCTAATGTCGTCGTCTTGATCCTCGAAGTTCGAATGCAAAAACTGGTAATAAATTAAAAATGAAGCCTTATTATATTTTTTCACAGATGACTGTAGTAACTACGAGTACAGGTATCAATGTATCTGTCGTTTCTGCCAAATCCGTGTCTTCAATATGCGTCAGTTTCCAGACGTTATCATTTTATGCAAATGAAACTAAATCGACAAAGGTATGTTTCAATGTTATTGAATTCTCTTGCGATAAATATTGCATCATGTGAGAAGGTGAATTAACGAATTAATCGTCAATATGTTTGGCAAGTGCCAGCTCAATTGAGAGGTGTTCTCTGAAAGGCGGCGTGCGAACGGCGACCCTCTCCAGGGAGGTTCATGCGTCGCGCCTATAACCCTCATGGCCGCTGTGGTCACTGCCCACTACCGCGGCCACCGCTCCTTACATATCAATCAGACAGCTACTTCCGGGGAGCAGAAGTCCGTGAATGTCATACCGGTGCCATTTGGCTCGCGTATGCCATACCGGTGTCATTTTGACCTGTGTATGTCATACCGGGCCGACGGCCCCTGGTGATACTCACGATACACGCTCGCTCCACCCCTCCCACCGTCAGATCATCCGGCCGTGCTGGGCAGTGCAATGCTCCACCTCTCCCACCGTCAGATCATCCGGCCGTGCGGGGCAGTGCAATGCTCCACCCCTCCCACCGTCAGATCATCCGGCCGTGCGGGGCAGTGCAATGATCTCGTCGGAGCGCCTGTAATAACTGAGGAAACGCGTCGGTCGCCGCTCCACCCCGCGTTTACGGACAGCTGAGCGGCCTTCGGACGGAGGAATCAGACGGCCCCGCGGCCGGCCGGCGCCCAGGCATGTAGTCACAGAGCACACGCTGAATTTTTTGTTTCTTCTGGACTGGAGTAGATACATGAAATTCATGGTAATCGACATTCGTGAAAAATAACAGAAAAATAATTCATTGTTTCCGACTATTAATGTAGGAGTAAATCAGCCTTGAAAAGTGAGATAAAATGAACGATACAGCAGTTCTACTTCCTAATTACTATGTATAGTGATATCAACAAGGGATAGGTACTAGATAGAGTTTAAGCGGCAAGATCCAGGTAAAATTGGCAATAGGATAGTTAAACTAAGACCAAATGATTGGTCCTATGTTGCCATCCGGCGCCGCCGCTCCAGAGGCAGCGGCGGCGCCGGATCAGGCGCCCTGAACTCGGCTGCAAATAGGCGGTTTAGCTGCACTACCCGAGACTGATGAGTGGCGGGGCCGGGTACGTATCGGCTCGGCTGGACACCAACAGCTGCTGACTTGTGCTCGCGTTCAAGGCTGTGCCGTCGACCGCGGCTGAGCAGGCGAGCAGCGCACGGCACAGCTCTTATGGGGATTATAACGGCAGCAGTCTGAAGAGTGAAGAACTCACCGTGCCGGCTCTTAGCATACTGCCCTGTCTGGCCGGCGGCGGCGGGGCGGCGGCGGTCCTTCCTGGAAATGGTGACTCGCCACCAGTAACTGTGTCTTCCCCTGGGGAGGGGGAGGATAGCGCTCCCCTTCCTCTGGGGAGGGGGAGGATAGCTCCTGTCTGATTGTGCCTCGGCCACGCGAGGCGCCATGACTGTATTGCCAAGTGAGCTCAGCGGCGCCCGGGGCCCTCGGTCCGTCCCGGTGCGACTCGCAGGCGGCTCAAGATAGCTCATCTGTCGTGTCGCCAGGCAACTGCAGGAATTCGGCCGACCTTGCCAATAGTGCTAATGCCGCCTTGTCTCAGCACCGCTGACTGGCTGTTCGATATAAGAGCGGCACGCTGATTGGTAGTCGGAGGTGTGACTGTGACTTGCCGGTGTGGTGGCCTTAATAATCTGCGGCCGGTATGCAAACTGCTGGGGGCTATGACCGTTCTGGCTCGCCTGTCGCCTGGTCTATACCCAGGCTAGGTTAATATCCAGCGTCAGGAAACAACGCGGCGGGACGCCCCGGCTAGCGCCGAGTGGTTTATCAGTCATCAGGAAGGTAACACCAATCCTACAGTCTGCGGTTAGAAGCCGTCAGAAGACGTGAGAGTCAGCCGATGGGGCCTGATTTACTGCTGTCGTTAATGTTTTGTCGTACCGGGAGATTACTATAGATCTTCGCCACATGTTGGGCGATAAAATATAATTACTGCAGTTTAACACATTTTATGGACAACAACTCAATTAATTATTGGTTAGCTAGAAGAGGCTCAGATTGCATGTACTGAAGATGTTTTAATACCAACTTAGAGGTAGGATAGAGTGTGGCAAAGTGCTCACTCTAAAGTTCTCGGACACGTCTGTTTTAGTGTCTTTGTAAGTAGTTTGACAGTATGCCCGTTCACTTTTCTGTCTGCAAATAATGCATACAAACTGTATTATAGCCTGCCTGCTTGTGTGCTAAAATTTGTAAACAAATTAACGCCTTTGAAAATGGTGTTTAAAGACACCTATTGGGCAAAAGACCCATAATTCAAACACCCATAACACACAGAAACCGAAAAACAGAATTTCACACGAAGTGGGTAAAGGTGTCTAAAGGGGGAAAGGAGTCTAAACTCTGCCTGCCCTCCCAGGTCGGTACGGTTACTGCGGGCCGCAACAGTTCCCTGGATACCTAGTTAAGTAAGTGTAGATTCGGACGAAGAGGTTTTGAGGAAAAAATCAAATAAAGAAATGGGAGATTGTCACCCTGACGCATTTCCCAACACAAATTTGCTTGGCTTCACTGGTGCCTACCTCATCGTGCAAACGCCCATTAGTCGGCACAGTGGGCACTGGCTCTTGAAAATGGGTAATATGTAGGCACACCGCGCATTGCTAGCTGACGGCTATTTGCATTCCCACACAATACACAGCTATTTAATTCATTTTTTTTTATATAAAACCGCAAGACCATCACCTTATCGTAGCAAGACATCACAGCCCTCCTCACATTGAATCCGGTTAAGTTTTGCAAACAAGAGAATGCCTGAAATCCCCTCAAAAATCAGATATCGAAAAATACTTAACAATAATATATTACAATTGCAAATCGTGTGGAATCTGTGTGTGTCACGAGTGCAAGTCGCCAGCAGTCTGCAAGTTTGCGAATCAAGGATGTCTCTTCAAAGCTTTTGCTAAGTCTCCGAGACATAAGCTCCATCAATAATGTTAGCATGTATTGAACATGTCAGTGATATCACACACTTTTTATTATATATTTATGTTTACATTCGGCACGAGTGTGGAGTTGGACGGGACCAGGGGAGGGAGAGACTGCAGTGAGGGACATAGTCGGGGTCTGGTGAGTGGTGTGTCCACCTGCAGCGCCCCACTCTGCCGCCAAACACTTAGGGACAGCAGCGGCGACGGAGGCAGCTGCGGCGGCGGTGAGCGTGGGCGGCCCGCTCAATCTGCATACGGGAGAGCTTCCGAGCGGCAAGTCAGTGCCAAGGCCGCCGCCCTGACGCCAGGCACACACACACACACACACACACACACACACACACACACACACACACACACACACACACACACACACACACACACACCGTACGATGTTCCCTGGAAGAACACAGTGTGCTGCTTCCCTCACGTTTGTGGTCCGATATGGTCGAACAGAGCTGAGAGCCCAGCCGCAGAACGCAACCGAACGGAACGACATGGCTTATGGGGTCCTGGAGTTCACAGCCGTGGGTTAATAAACTTTGGGCTCCCCGGCTTCAGGAATCTGTTTATATTGCTTCCGGGAAAATTTCGTATTTTACTACCGTTGCAAACCAAGGTAGGAATGCGGATGTTAAAACAGCACTGCCTTATTGAAGTAGGCAAGTATATTTCTGATGGATATTCAATAATTACCAATTCGGAACACAATATGCACATTATGCAGACATGGGTCAGCTTCAATCTATAGGAAAATAAAAAAAGTGAATTGAAAACTGTAATATATTTACCTAACACAGTGGAGTATTTCCTCATTAAATTCAAGCATGGCTGAGAAATTGAGCTCCCATAACTCAACCTGTTCCATATGGGGCGTCAGACGCCGGCCGATCTCGGTATCCATGTTCGCCCCTGCCGTCGCGGTGGACGGCGTTTGACGGTGCCGCTCAGGCCAGTGCGGGCCGCCATGTATCCTGAGCGGCACCGACCGACGAGCCACTCCCACAGAGAGCTGGACAAACCGGGACCGCTGTCGCCGTCTGTCCCTCCTGGGCTGCAGCCACCTCCGGGCGGCGACAGGGCGTCTGGCGCTGCAGCCCGCCCGCAACGCCAGCTCAGCCCCGGACCGAGTGCCAAGTGTAAACACGCCCGGTTACCTGTGAGGCCCCCAGTGCCGGTTAAGGAAGGGGGAGGGGTGGGAGCTACTGCGGATTGATGTGTCCCGGAGGTGTCACGGAGATGGGAGTATGGTGAAGACATATCCTGCGGGGTGTCCTGGTGTGGTCGGTGCGCCCCGGACCCACCCCGGAAGAGAGGGATGTCCCGGAGATATATCGCAGTATCCTGGTGGGGCTGAGGGACCGCAGACCCAACCCGGAAGAGCAGGGCGTCCCGGAGGTATATCGGAGTATCCTGGTGTGACCGTTGCGCCCCGGACCCACCCCGGAATCCGGGGCGAGTCCGGGGCGGCTCCAGTTGAGATACTGCGGGTGTAAACAGATCCGGCAGTTTGCGGGGATGACGACCCTAGCCGGCCCCCGCATCATGTTCCATCTGATCGCCAGGCGCTCATCACTCTCTGGCTCCGGGCAACACGTCATCGCAGTCCTCCGACCTCTGTGACATACCGGTCCACGAGGTCACAGCCAGTGCACCGTCCTCAACAGCCCCGGAAACTGCTGGTCCTGTTCACACCCAGTATCCACCCGGAGCCGTCCAGGAGCTGCACGGTCTTCCCGGGTGGGTCCGGGATAGACAGTGACCACGCAGTGAATACTCGGGTGATTCTCCGGTATACCTACCGAATACAACGCTTTGTAATGGCTTCCCAGCCCGAACCGACACTGAGAGCCTGCGGTAAGGAAGAGACTGGAGCATCCCTGCTCCCTCTCCCCACTCTGGGACAGGAGTCCGGTCAGAGCCTTGGAGCACACCCCTGCCTCCTCGAGACGGAGGCCGGCCACTGCGCTAACGGAGTACGGAGCCCCGGCTACCGTCACGGCTACGAGACGGTCTGCCGCCGGTCAGCCGTCTCTCTCTGTCGCAACCTGACCAATACTGCACCTGTCACGTCTGGCCCCGCTCAATACCAACGACAGCCGAATCTACATAAGTGCCCCGCCGGCCGGCTGACGCCGAGTTTTGCATCGTGACGTCCCCGAAACTCCACTCACCAGCCAAGGCCTTCTCGGTTCCTTCACCCGTGCCGCCGTGCCACCGTGTCGCCGATTCTTCGCACGTGTTAAGACCGAAAGGAACCGCCATCTCATCCGGTCAATGCCTTCGTAGTAAAGGCACTTGAGTACGGTGCGGTTTCATGGAAGTCCTCTCGACGCGTTCGGAGAAGGCCAGACGAATATGGCGCGGCGGCGGCGGGAGCGGTGCGGGTCGTCTGGTTATGGCTCTGATCTGTCACTGGGCGGCGGCGGCGGCGGTACGACAGACGTACGTCGCGTCTCTCAGGCCGTCATCCGTTAGCCGGCGGATACTAATCGGGGACACGACTGCGCACTATCTGTGCGTTACTTGCAATGAGTCGCCGTCTCACTTCCTGTACGCCATTGCCAGTGGCGGGCAGTGGTGTGGTTTGGTGGTTTTCACCGTAAAAACTGGTATCCTGGCCAGCGTGGATAGGTTAGGTAGTAACAACTCAACAAATCAATAACAACTTTGCACACTCTGCAGTCTAGTGATCTGAACAGATCTTGTCGTCTGGCATCGGACTCGGAGTCAGTCGACCTTCTATCTGGTGTGTTAGCACAGTCTGGTCTGGCTGTCTGTATGGTATGGCGCTCGTTCCCTCTTCCCCTCTGACCATGCCTGCGGCCCGTCTGCGGGCAGGATGCGGACTGGCGCGGCCGACCTGGCGTCTGGACGGTCGCTGTGGTGCCAGCTTCCCCCTGGACGACGGCGCACCCTCCACGTGCGACAATCGCAGCGAGCGGCCCTGCTGCTCCGACTTTGGCTACTGCGGCAACTCAGACAGTCACTGTCGCTGCGAGGATTGCGTCGACTACAGAGGTAAGATGAGTACAGATATAACTGGATAGCCTCTATCACGTATGTATGTACTTAAGGTTCTCAGTGTCAGGGTTAGCCACTGTGGCGTACCCGTACACTTTTCTCAGGGTCACTCAGCCACCTTGGCGTACACTGCTCTCAGCGTCAGCCAGCCACTGTGGGGTACTTATACACTGCTCTCAGCGTCAGCCAGCCACTTTGGGGTACTTGTACACTGCTCTCAGCGTCAGCCAGCCACTGTGGGGTACTTGTACACTGCTCTCAGCGTCAGCCAGCCACTGTGGGGTACTTGTACACTGCTCTCAGCGTCAGTCAGCCACTGTGGGGTACTTGTACACCACTCTCAGGGTTAGTCATCTACTGTGGCGTACTCATACAATGTTCTTATGGTCAGTCAGTCACTGTGAAAGTGCGGCATACACAACGCGTAGCCTCTGAGGCGTACACTGCTCTCCGACGCTGTGGCGTACGCTGGGCCCATAGCCACTCGGCTAGGCTGCCGATGTTGGACTATTGCCAAATGGTTTAGCAGCACGCTGCCAAATGAGCTGCATATTTATTGTGTTCGGTTGCCTTGACTGAGATCTGGGTAGCTGGATCAGGTCGGCGATGCTTAGCTAATGCGATGCGTCAAGTGGCCATGAACATAGGGAATTATTCCGAAGCTACTGCTGAACTAAGGCGACATCTGAGATAATTTCATTTCTGCCCTGGAGACATCGAACCCTTGGTTAAACATTGAAGAATCATGCTCGAGGGACTTTTTGGCTGAGAAGAGGACAGCCTTGGCCATTGTGTCATCAATAGTATTACAGTGTTATCTCGTTCAATACTAAACATGCACTTGTATTCGTTTCAGGTATATTCCAGGGTTGCGTACAGCGGTACTCTGGACTGAATGGTGTGATCGAGTCACAAGATTACCCAGCAGCGTACCCAGCCAACACAGAGTGCTGCTATGACATCCAGAGGCCTGATGAATCTTACTGCGGTGTCAAACTATACTGTGAGTCCCGGCTGAAACAGAGATCGCAATGTTGTTGTGGCAGTTCTCTGTACATGACTAACTAGAAGGTGTTCTGTACCGAGACAATATGCTTCTCGACAATGCTGTTATTTGTGGTAGGTAACATGTGTGTGGCTTTTCTGATAAAGTTAGTAATATTAAGGTATATGCCAAGTGTTTCGCACGGCGAAGTAGAAATTACTATAATAAAGTTAGTAAACCTTCAAAATTGATAGTTTTGCGCGGTTAATGTGAAAAACGATCGTTTTAAAGTACTGCAATATTCAAATCTCACGAAACTTTGTGTGACAATGTGTTAAGTTGGTGGGGCCGAGCGAGGTATTGGTGGGGCAGTGTCTCTACCATTTGAATAAAGAACTTCGCCGGTGCACTGTGCAGTGTGCAGTGGTGGAATACCCAAGTCGTTTCAATTATTTTACATACCGTGACATTTATGTATGGGACTTGCCGAAACCATGTAGTTCAGTTCTGTGACATTATTGTTGAGCGGTAACAATTCTGTTTTGCAATAGTCTGCCGAGCCAGGCCCATGATTTTTGACAGCAAATGTACCCAAACGATAAGTGTAACAACATTAAACATGTTAGGGAATTCCCCTGTCTGCCCAACGCCCCCCCCCCCCCCGTCCCCTCTGGTCCAATAACACTGTATTTATCTTCAATAACATTTACCTGCCGTGTCGTACTCAACACCTAATGTTTACCTGGGAAACGAGGGGATGCAAATGTGATATTACATAAGGAGTGTTCTTTGGATAGCTATTTAATGCGTCAGACTTAGAGTTCATTTGCAACGCTAACCAGATGCAGCGTATAAGGAATAACGCGAACGCTGCATGATTAATAATACTGGATGAGAAACTAGCCCATCGCCTTAGGAAGTTAAGACCTTTAAAGGCGCATCCAGCAGCTGAATATGGAACTTGGAATAAGGTAGCCCTAGGACGGTGAATGGTAGGGCTGTCAACACAACTCGCATACTGAACAGCCGCGAACAAAGTCAGCAACACCGTACTTACTTGGACTGTGATTCGCCCTTATACGTAGTGACATATTGAGAATCCAGTTGGCCATCTAAAGAATGCAGCAGGTGGTGTAAACTGTCACGGTAAAAATATTTCAGCAGATAGTATGGATAAGGCTGCATCGCATAACCATACTTGGAAGCCACACCATGTGGAGATTCCAACACGTTGGAGAGACTAACACCAGGTCTGCCGGAGACTGTGACGGCGACTGTTCAATAACACCGGGCAGGAACTGGCTGCCTTGCACGGACGGAAACGGAGCTGGACTAAGATGAGGTTATAGTGAACAGGCTGACATTCTATCGCAAACAGATAGCGATAAATATGCCAAGTGGCAAATTTCGACGTATACGGTTCATACCTAGCAATTAGCATTCCACATCCCTATACACATTTTATTCTGCATGAAGTGAAGTTCATGAAGTATCAGTTCACTAAGTACGAACGGACTGAGCACAATTTACGAACTTTGTACGATTTAATGGCTTGGGTAATTGTGGAACCAGCGAAATGACTGAGTTCAATAGAATTTGTGATACAAATCTGAGATATAATGTTCCGAACAAATAGTTCGAAAAATATGCCTGCCCTTATTTTTAGTCCTGCGTTTTACTAATGAATATGAGTGATGTACGTAACTGTCGGCACCTCGCAGGACGCATTCAATTGACTGTTTAATCCTCTGTTTCTGTATGTATGAATAAAGTCAGTATATGTGATCGTTTCTAACGAACAGCATGACTGAGCAAGAGCATGGCTTGTATCAACTCATGAGTGAGCGCTGACTGTCGTCTATGTATGCATTTCCAGTCGACCATTTCAACCTGGAAGGCTCGATGGAGCCGTTCTGCCAGCAGGACTGGCTGATGGCTGAGTACTGTGTGCCCGAGAAGGGCGCCAGGATGTGCGGCAATCTCACCGGCACCGTCCGTAAGTACAACATACACAGCACACCAGCACAGAGGTGGATCTATCCGTGTTTTTTTAGGGGGGGGGGGCAAATCATTCAAATGAATTCAATTATTTCCTTGCAACGCCATAGACGTAATATTAAAAGCATCAAAGAAGTCCGGCCTTTTTGGGGGGCCATGGTTTCAGAACTTTTTGGGAGGGCCATGACCCTGAGGCCTCTCCATGGATCCGCTCCTGTAAGATCACCCAGCTGTCCTGCAATATGGGCGGTCAGGCTGCCACCGGTACCATCAGCCCGCACTCGGCGGTACCGGCTACAACTGAGGTACAGACGGGCGGGTGCTCTAAACAGGAACATTTGGACCTCGAAGGCGAAATACAACGCTTAAATTTCCCGAGTTAGATTGTCATTGCATATAGTTTCGCCTAATTATTGCATGTCTCGTCTTGTTCACTTTGTATTCAAATAACTGCACCCAACAATATTCTTAACTGTCGGATACATCTTATCGTCGCTGTTCGGCACACAACAAACTTTTATCCAGGCATTTTCCTGCGTGCGTCTCGAACGCTACCTTCTGATTACATCCAGATCGTTGCATGGCCGTGTCGGCGAGCAGACCATGCCAGTTTGAATGCCGGGACTGGGAGTCTTCAACAATATCGGTTGTTTTGTCGTGGTATAGTGGGTCGTGATCGTCCAGTAATCGAAAAGTTTTAAAGGTAGTGTGTCTACTCATATTGGTCATTTGGAGTTATGGTCACAGGATTGTAGAGAAGATTTTTCTGAATGAAGCCATACCTGCATTTCCCCGGTATAACCCTAGTTGTTGAGATATTCCGTTTACCCCAGCATAGGTATGGAATACAAAAGTTATTGGTTTTACCCCTGCCTGCTTCCACCACTAGAATTTGATACAAACTTGCCAGTGTATCGATAGCGTCAACCAATCGTATTTCGACAAAAC
>JARFNZ010093724.1:0-11823 GCA_031763405.1 Balanus nubilus | reverse complement strand
CTCTGCCGAGAGGAGCTTCAGATGGACATCATAGGACTGGAGTGGCCGGTGAGGATGCTGGCCAAGTGGCGCCAGCTCTGCAAGGCCGAGCCAGAATACAACGTGAGCGGCATCGTCACATTTGGCGGCAGCGGTGGGATTAGAGATGGCCGACGCCGGGTGATGCGGCTGGACGGCGTGACGGCGGGACAGCTGCCGCCAGGCCGCTACATCGCCGAGATCACCGTGTCTGAACAGGACCAGGCTCGAAAAGGGGCGGCGCCGAGGTCCGCGGCCCTGAGGGCTGTCCCGGCGGGCAGGGACGAAGCCGCGGGACGGGTCCTGAGGCTCGTCGATGTGCGCGGCGGAAACCAGGCTACGTCAAAGTCGCAAGATACAAAAGCACCGGATCTCAATGAATTTAGTAAGCATCAATCACGTCAACTTCTGATTCTAGAAGAAGACACCCCTCATATTGTTGCAGGTTACTGACATACAATACGTGGACACCTAGTTCTGATCACGTGATGGAGCATACCACGGAATTTAATAGCGACGTTTAACCTGTTGGAAATTGTTAACATGGCGCACCCTCATCCCATATTATTGAAGCTGCTTGACGACGCTGCCAACAACCGGAGAACAGCGTGGTTACTACAAAAATATCGAGCGACGAAGCATATCATAAACCCCACCCCCAACACTACCCCAAACGTAGGCGATCTTGCTGCCTGACGCTCTAGCAATGAAGCTAGTTGGGGGATGGGGAGCTTTGGTCAACGGGACAAAAAGGCTCACATCTAAATAACTTTGCTGCTCGTTCACCATGCGTAAAATTTGGTTCAGACGTCATTTGGCGGTTTGCCGTTGCGCATAATTCAAACAAGAAAACTGGTCATGATGAAAATTGGTCATACTGAAAATATATCAATACATCTGAATTTTGGAATTCAAAATCAAAAGAAACAAAGAACCCGTACCAACTGAGATATTAGACCGCTGACATATTGCCGTGTTTTTTAGCCGCAGGCCTGGCGCAGGCGTGTCCCACATCAAACGCCAACATGGACAACTGTTTCCTGCAGGGCTTCAAAAACGCACGGGCACGGCTCCAGAAAAGTAAGCCAAGTGTGGTCCGATGTAGATATAAATATGATTCCCCGCTTCAAACTGTTCAAGTTTAACTTTGCCAGACAGGATTAGATATCAGGCCTATAGGTAAATAGTAGGTTCTCTATTCTATTGACAGATAAGTACATCAGTTTATACCAAGAAGCTAATTTGCATTGTCTCACAAAGTCGGAGTGACAGACACTCGTGACTGAAAATAATAAATAAATAATTATGACTTTTAATGTATCATCGTGCCTGCGTCTTGTTGGCGTGGCGAACTGAAATTATCATAATACAGACTCGCCAGTTTCATTTTCATGGATGATGATATAAATTATGTTCCTGATAACGATAGCGGATAATAATGATGCTGATGCTGATGGTGCTGGCTTAGGGACAGGGAAAGGGGGCGAGGAGCCCATGCCCCCCCCCCCCACTGTTTGATGGAATATTGGCTTAAAGTATTTAATTTTGCCTACTGAAGACGATGTAACAAAACTGTTAAGATATCCCGTCTAAGGGTATTAGGTTTCTCTCAAGAGATCCAAGTTTCACTGGCATCCTCACTTTTCGTTACGTTCCTACGTCTCTGTGCTGGTGTTATGATGTGAGAAAATACTATCACCAACCTAGATTGCAACAATTGTGGCAATTTTATTAACACAATCACTGTTTTCTAAGTGGACCCGCTGCTCTTCGACGCCAGCCTTAAGGGAGGGTCGAAGGCCGTTTCCTGGGAGGTCGTCGGCAACGTGAGCGTGTCCGGCATCTCAAACTACACCGTCGAGAGTGCCCGGTGAGTGCACTGCACGTGCCAGCTCAGTGCCCCAGTCAAATAGCGAAATATGAAATATGTCAGGTGAATGTACTCTGCAATGGAATCCGCTAGGTAGGTATTCAGTTTTCAGTTTGAGTGACATCTCTATGTGTCCCTGAAGCAGCAAATAAAATAGTTTGTCTTATATTTCTAATATGCATACACCAGAATATGTCAACTATAAAATAGCTCTTTCGCTTCCCTGACATCACTGAAAAACAATACTCCCAACAGCATTTGCTTACTATTGAGTAACGTCATAGTTAACACGAAATTTATACTGAGAAGCATTGCAGCACAATATTTCTAACATTGACGACCTTGGCATCGCTGACGCTGTTCAGCGAGGGGACTGGGGCGGGTATGCCCACACCTCTGTGACGGCGCAGTCTGGCGTCACTCGTGACCTTCACCCGGTACCCCGTGTCCGGCCGGGCCTGGGGAGAGGGGAGGGAGAGGATGGGAGGTTGGTCTGTCAACTGGGAGCACCTTGGTTGGTCAGTCTGACCAACCAAGGTGTCAACCAAGTCTGCACTGGGCATTCGGCCCCAACGTGGGGCCGAATGCCGGTTTAGCGCGAATTTAATCGAAAACCTGATTTCTCAGTTTTGGCTTGTGATAACGTTTATTGAATAGGAAATTCTCCAAAGTTTGTTGATACACCTATCTATGTGCCTTATTTTAACGTTTTATAGGTTTTTTACTTAATGCCCAAAGAAGCAAGTATGCGCCGTCAGGTTCGGCCCTGGCAAATGGTTGGTTGACTTCCAGAGGTTAGACGGGACCAAGAGCACCATCAAAATTGGCAGAACGGGTTCAAACGAGTCTTCAGGGCGCCATTATGGGTCCTAGTTGAACCACGGACGAGAAGCAGTGAAAACTCGAGCAATGTAATGCCTGCACAGTGCACAGCATACATGCAGTAACGCTGGAGGAGCTCCAAACTCTAGAGCGTTCGTCGGTAGTGGAAAATGTCTCGAAAATATCTATGATTCCTCACACATGCTCGCCCCTCCCCAGTACCTGTGCGCGACACACGGAACGGCTCGCGCCTTTATACGACATCCGACGTTTAATTTTAAATGATACTGTCAAGCAAACCGATTATACTCAGCGTGGGTCTGCAGCTACGTTAATGTCTCTTTCCAGCCGATCTAACATGCTGCAGCCAAATGACGTCATTTTTATAATTCATAACCCTTGTTTAATCTTTTATTTGGGGAAAAAAATATTCATGCTGTAATTTTGCAGCAAATCAACTAGCAACATAGAAACGTGCAACTTCTGTTGATAATAAGCAGTTTCAAATATTGACTTGCATGATCTGACGTTGAACTAACCAAGTAGGCCTGCCGACCAGCACTTAGGTAAGTACATCAAATCTGCTGGTAGAAATGAATATTGACAGAAACTCCCACACGGAAAACGGAATTCGTGTCGTACTAGATAAAGCAGGTCTCTTTGACGGCACATACCTTTGTGACTTGACCTTCACTGACCTTTTAAAATATGAAATGCGTTCATAAAAAATGTTTGTATTCCACTGATTGGTTGTAGCACACTGGCAATGATTCTAATTCCAAATTATGAATTAAAATATAGCCCATTATTTCATGTACATACCTCGATTTTCGAGTAACCTTGAAAATCGAGGTATGTACATGAAATTCCGAGGTATGTTAATGTACATGAGTTTTTCGAAAGCGGCCCCTTGAGACTTGGTCCAATCCATAGTTTGGATGAAAATTAGGATAAGATTTGCGATTTTTAACCAATTACGTTCTACTGAGTAACTGATAGTCAATATTAGGCTGAAAGAACAATGGTATTTGCATATACGAACTATGACAGTTAACAACTATTATAAACTAACTAGTAACCACAAGTAACCACAGTTAACATCAGGCTGCAGAAAGCTCAATTTTAGGAAAGTACACCGCTAAAACCCATAAGGTATTGTTTACAGCGAATTCTTAATGAGCTACGATTAAATTCGCGCTAAATCGGCATTCGGCCCCACTGTGCGCCCGAGCCGCGCGATAAGGCACGGATATTGACAAAAAAATTAACGAGTTTACGTCATTTAACGAGTATTTGAAGTACGCAGCAAAAATGTCTTTGAGTAGGGTTGTAATATAACATAAAACAAATAATTTCGAAAGCGTAACATGGCAATAGGGCATGGCAACATGGCAACATAAAATTATCAAAGCAATGTAACCTTAATTATTAACTACCCCGTGTATGCTACGATACCGACTACAAGTGAATGGAAGTATAAAGGGAGTAACGATCTCACTGGACTGTCTCTGTAGGGACTGTCTGGACTGTCTCTGTAGGGACTGTCTGGACTGTCTCTGTAGGGACTGTCTGGACTGTCTCTGTAGGGACTCTGTCTCTGTACCTAGACTGTCTGGACTGTCTCTATTCTACGTAGGGCTGAAATTGTACTATGTGCTCTCTTTTATCTTGTTTTCTGTGCGGTGTTTTTTTATGAAAAAATGTGTTTGTTTCTGATGCCTCTGTGGGTCTCAAGCCGTCTACAGAAAAAAGGGCATATTTTGCAGCACCGGAGCCTGCTCTATGGGTGTAAAAGCATTCGATACCTTCAGCAAGCACCTAGATACCCAATCAAGCGGAATACGTACGATTAGTTATAATAAATTTCTCGAACTGTAAAAAATATTACACTTCTCTCGTCTCTGCATCGTAGCACACTTCGTAGATCCAATGTTACGTAGCATTTTCATGTTATATTGTATTCTACAGAGAGATTGTCAGTGATGACAGGTAGACTCCTCCTAAAGGCGAGAAACTACCAAAACATGTTGAAGGCAAATACACAATTTTGTTTTAATGACTTATGGACGTAGCGGGGCTGTATTATATTTCACTTACACTGCCTATTCCAATCAGTCTATTTATTTTGGATATGGCATCCTAAAAATATCATTGCCATTTGCATTGATCAGTGCATAGCTGAAGTTGCATAATTTATTGTTGTATCCTATCACTGCAAAAGAAAGGAGTTTTGTCGATTCATGGATTATCTTTATGCGTAGTATCATCGCCTTTGACCTTATCCTCAATTATTTATCTAAAGGTTGCAAACTTAAATAATGCAAACTATTCGATATCTTTATCCCTTCGTCTGTCGTTAAATCTACACCAAAAAAAAATATATAATTGCGCAAGGCAGAAACCGTCTGAGTTGTCTCATCATTGCTGCAAACAAGAATTAAATTCAAATTATACCTCCTGTGACTTTTCCCTATCCCATCCTTCAGTTTCAATAGCCCCCTCACTTATAACAGCCAACAAGTTAAACATCATTTAAACATTCCAATCACATCAAAACACACATTCATATCATGGAAGAAGTTGCCGTGATATGTTATTATCATTAATTTTGGGCCTAGCGTCTTGAATGTAAATTGATTCTGCGATTATCCTATCCGCTTCGTCTCTACATACGCGCAGGATCCTGGCGGTCAGAGTGGTGTCATTAGGACTCAGTTCGGGGTGTTTTTGCCTGACATGGTCACCGAAGGGTGTATCAGCCTCCCCATGCATTCCACTCCTCCGATGCTCGTTATATCGCAGCCTAACTGGCCTGCTCGTCTCCCCAATGTACTTATCCCCACAGTGATTACATGTCAATCCATAGGCCACATTTTTGGTGCCACACCTACTTTTCAAACCCAGGTGGCATGAATGGCAGCGCCTGCGACCGGAGGGACATGGTAGCGGGTTCAGCCGCGACCTGACCAGCTGCTTCTTTAGCAGGTTACTGTTGGTCCAGGCTATTTCCAGTGAGAGACCCGTGCTTCTTGCCACCCTCTTCCAGGGCTGGTAAAAACGGTTTCGGTGGCGCCCGACCAAATATGGCCGTGACAAAGTGGCCCAGTGACCTGAGCAATGCAAACAGACATATTTATGCTTATTGTCTAAAGTGGAAAATATGCGTTTTTTAAAAGACCAAACAAGCTGTCTTTCGATCTAAAAAAGAAATACATAAGGCAGAAATACATAAGACATAAGACAGTAAGACGCAATGCAATGCTTTGACAGCTGCAAACAGAACAATGGCCGATCCAGAACAATGGTTTCTTGCGGTTGGTGTGTGTGTGTAGGGGGGTGGGGGAGGGGGAGGGCAACATCCACAAAAGAAAGGAACGAGACAACCAATTTGTAAAATATTGATATCAACTTATGACTCTGTTGCATGACTGCATAATGGGTTATCTCACAGTCAAGAGTAAAAAGTTTTTGTGCAGAATGACCTTTTCGGCCCCGGAGCAAATTTAAAGGGGATTTTCTGTCGCCCGCTTTATGTATCATCATCGCACTTTTTACCAGCCTTGCCCTCTTCACCTGTGCGGCCACCCTGGGCTGATAAAGGGGTAACCTGATGTAGATATTCCCCTTCTGTCCTTTTTCCTTCTCCCTTCTCTTATCTGGTGACTTCTTTGTTCTTGCTGCTCTCTCCCCCGTCTCTTTCTGCTTCATACTTCCTCCGTTCTGCGTGATGCGTTTCTTGACCATTTTCTCTGGATACCCGTTCTTAGTATCTCTATTTATTATCTCCTCGAGCCCTCTGTGCCTCGCTCCTGTGTCCGAGGAAATACGGATTACTCGTGCTATTTGTGGCGTCAGTACAGCTCCTTGCGTTGCCCTAGGATGTGCCGAGTCATTCGGTAGAGTGATTGGTGCCGCCATAGGTTTAATATACAGTACAGGGCTGTAGGAACTGTCCTCCTCCACACAGATAGAAGTGTCCAGGTACGGAGTACCTCCGCTGATGTCCGATCGCTCGATAGTAAATTGGATGGACGCACGTCTCGAGTTGAGGAAATCCAGGTATTCCGTCAGAGACTCGCTGCCATGAGCATCGGATGAGTGGAATGCATGGGGAGGCTGATGCACCCTTCGGTGACCATGTCACGCAAAAACATCCGGAACTGAGTCCTAATGACACCACTCTGACCGCCAGGATCCTGCGCGATGTAGAGACGAAGCGGATAGGATAATCGCAGAATCAATTTATATTCGAGACGCTAGGCCCAAATTTAATGATAATACCACGTCATGGCAATTTCTTCCATGATATGAATGTGTGTATTGATGTGGCTGGAATGTTTTAATGCTGTTTAAGTTGTTGGCTGTTATTAGTGAGAGGGTTATTGGAACTGAGGGATGGGATAGGGAATAGTTACGGGAGAAATAATTTGAATTTAATTCTTGTTTGCAGCAATGATAAGACAACTGAAACGATTTCTGCATTTTGCGATTATATAGTTTTTTTGGTGTATAGTTACAGACAGACGAAGAGCAGCGCTCGAAATACATCGAATAGTTTGCATTTTGTAAGTTGACCACCTTCAGATAAATCATTGAGGATAAGGTAAAAGGTGATGATACTACGCATAAAGATAATTATCTTCCTGACAACGCTTTACACACAATGACTCGGGGATTAGTATCATTAACCCTTTAGCATTATCCCTTTCGTTTCAGGCCACCTGTAACATTGGCTTTCGGCGATTCTCCTTAACTCTTTTACCTGCGGGGGCAGATTTTGGCCCCCTCAACCCACCCCAAGTGTTATTTTGTATTGTCACTCCCAAACTGTAAAGCCCAGCGTTTTGAAACTCAGGAACTTTTCAAAGCCTTCTTGTACGTATAAGATCAGTCCAACTGATTCAGAATCATGTTAGAATTGGCTATTACTGACGAGTGACAACCAAAGTGCAAGTTTTTATCAGTAACCCATGTAAAGGTCATCTATGGTCCCCTTAGGTCAATTACGTTTTGTTTACCAATAACTTTTTGATAGGGAATAGCTGGAAGCGTGCGAAAGGCACCACATCGTTCGTCTCATCAATACGCGCCGACTCACGTGCAGCATGACCCAACATACCCTACTTGGGTCACCACGTGACCTTGACCTGAAATGGGGCATTTTGAAATTGGCCTCCAGAGGTCATTATGTGTATATTTCGAAGTGCATTGAAGAGAGAAACAAGATGCCCTAAATGTGTTAGTTAAAAAGTTATTTGCGAACACAATAGTAAAAACGTATATGTTGACCTTTCATGATCCCTGGAACCTTACCTATCAACCTGAGGTGAAATCTGATCAAATGTCAGCAAAAGAGCGTTTCAAGGTCTTTCTATTGATGCTCTGCTTCTTCCTAGCTTCCATAGTTCCCGAGATAATCGAGAAATTCCTCTAGACCTAATTCTCGAAAATTTGACCGTCGATGACCTTTGGTGACCTTAGTATTGACCTGAGTAAAAAAAAATGATTCAAAAAAATATAAATGTTTTTCTTTACAAGCTTTCAAAAGAGCCGAGATCGAGGTGGGTGTTGAAACGATCCCAGCAGGTTGTGGAAAATCCCGAGTGCCAGCGGTCCGCGGGTTAACACAAATTAAAAATAAAAACAATGCCGTACACTCCTACGTGGAAATTAACGCAGCGCCGCCAAATTTGGCACAACCGTTTCGCCACCACATGCCGCATTCCGTAAATATTTTGACTCCAGGTCATTTTGGGGCCGGTCATTAGGCATACCATTTGCTCACCATTATCAATCACAGGCTCCTGAGCGCTCAACGACCACCAGCCTCTAAACATATTTCAGTTGACCCAAGCATTACAAGGAAATGGGAAGTCCCTTTATTTGTATTGTATTTTTGTCACAACATATTGTATAAATTAGACGGACTGCTGCAACCGGTTATGTTAAAATTGGAAAAGATCTAAAGCTTCGTTAACCCTATAGAATTACGCTAGTGTGCAAGGGGGAGGGTCGAATTCTTCTCCCCCCCCCCCAAGATCTCGAGATCTACCGGACCGATTTTTATAAAGCAAAACCATCGATGCACCATGACGAGATCTTTCTATACAAGACAAAAATGATTTTTTTGCCAATAATAGGGGGTTGTGGGAGGGGCAATACTGGTCAAATTGTCGGTATAGTTTGAAAGGTCATTGTGATAATCTTTTTCACCGACTTGTATGACAAAACTGTTTTGAGCTTTAAACATAAGTATCTCAAACACATCAAAACATTAATTTGAAAAATGACAAATCATACGCGTATTCAGAAACTTAAAAAATGGCAAAGTTTGGGATATTTTTTTTCTGGATTTTCTTGGGATTTGTCACAATTTTTGGTTTGTTTGACCCGATGTGATATCGCTAATATACGTCAAAATACGAGCAATCTCTATTATTTTGCATGCATATTGTCAGGGAAGTGAATTTTACATATTTATTGTGCCACAAAACACTGAAGAAGCAAGTAAACCCACGATTTCGTTCAAAACCGTTCAAACGTGACAGAGTGCCTCCAAAACACAGGTGCCTGGCACTACCTCTGCTGGGTCCATCCTGTTCAAATTTTCACACAACATCCTTTATTCAATTCCACGAAAAGTTTTTTTTCGCGAATAACTTTTTAACTAATACATATTGGGTATCGATTTTCACACCATCGCGTTTCTCTCGCTAAGGAACGTCGCAATACACATACGATGAACTCTGGAGTTCAAAATTTGACATCAGGTCAAGACACGTGGTGACCCAAGTAGGTCATGTTGGGTCATGCATAGGAATCGACGCGTATTGATGGAACGAACACAGGGCCGGCGGAAAGAGGGGGCAAGGGGGGCGGGTGACCCCCCCCCCCCCTTCAACTCAGGCGAGGGGCGCCTTGTGTTTCGGCCGGGACAGCCTGAAGGTTTGCTGGGGGAGGGCAGTTTGGCAAGGGACGCATTGTCAGGGAGGCGTGCTGGCAAGGGGCGTCCCTAAAGACCTAAGAGATGACTTGTGGCCTGGCAAGGGTTTAAAAAGCGTTATGTCCAGAGGTCCCGCTGGTGGTCTGGAAAGCACCCTACTCCTTAGTAAGGGCTGTCCTTGTGGTCTGGGAGGTGACTTGGCCAGGGGCGCCCCTAGTGGTGTGGGCGTAAGTCTGGTAAAGGGCGCTCCCGGTATTTTGAGAGACAACGTGGTCAATGACGCTCCCTGTGATCATAGAGGGGCGCTCCTTACTGGGGACGCCCTGGTAAGGGGCGCCCTGATGGTCTTTCAGATAGTCTGGCCAGGGGCGCCCCTTGAGTTCTTAGAGATGGTTTAGTCAGTGTCGGCTCTGGTGGTCTGAGAGGGGGCTTGGTCAGGGGCGCCCCTTGCGGTCTGAGAGAGGCCTAGGCCAAGGGCGCCACTGGTAGTCTGGGAGATAACCTGGCCATGGGCGCCCCGTGATCTGGTCTGGAAGACGCCCTAGTGGGGGACGCCCTGGTGGTCTGGGGAATGCACTGGCTTCGTCACTGTGTCAAGCGAGGGGCGCCTCAAGGAAACAACTTCAATACATCAGAGAGTTTTTTTGTAAATATGTGTTAAAATGATCGCTAACATGCCAAAGTTTTTAGTTTTAGTTTTGTGTCCAAAAATACATTAAAAATGAGACAAGCTTTCGACAACAATGTCATCATCAGGTCTACACAAATCACATTTCGAGCGACACACAAAATACAAAAACAGATTCGCACACGTAAAAATGATGGCTGTATCCTCCGTTGGATAAGATCGTCTATGCTTAGTGTTTAAATACACATGGTAGGTACGGTCATAAAGTCATGACGTCATAAATTTCCAGTACAACGAAGAGCCTCATGGACCCGTACACATGGTTGGACAGCACACGTCACATCACACTGCCTACACCATTGCCTCACAGGGCACACACTTGTGTTGACAAACAGTGAACATTAACAACCCATAGCAGTGAACATTAACAACCCATAGCAGTGGACATTAACTGTTCTGCGCCAGCCACACATGCCGACAAATACATAACACAAACAAGCAAATGCAACCAACTCACGGTCTCTGCTCTGAGCCACAACAATCAATCAACTACACAACACAATGAGATCAGTTGTCAAACAAAGACTAGTCCCAAGAATGTTTGTAAAATAAACCCTTTCCAGTAAAATGTTTATCTAGCTGAGCTTTGAAAGAAACTAATGTAGCTAATATTCCAATGGGTCATGATCCTCCTGCTGAAAAACGACTGTCTTAATCTAGTCCTGCTTTGTTTAACAATTAGTTTATACTGATGACATCATCCTCTGGTTTCCCTATCAATACCAAACAAATTCTTTAAATACCCTATTTGTTGACCATTTACAAACTTATAAACTTTGATGAGATCACCCCTCAATCTTCTGTATTTAAGTGAGAGCATGTCCAATGTTTTAAGCCTATCTTCATACTCTAAATTACTTATACCATAAACCATTTTTGTTGCACTTCTTTGTACCCTTTCAAGGAGCCAGCAATCTTTTGCATACGTTGGAGACCAGGCCTGAACATAGTACTCCAAATGCAGTCTAACAAATGCACAATAAAGTTTAGTTATTACCTCAGGACTTTTATAAGATACATTCCTATTAATGGTACCAACTAGCAAGCATCCTTAGAGCCTTTTTTCTACCTTACCTTACCTTACGGTCATCAGGATTTGAAGGCCTAGGGCCTGTAGAACCCGTTCTCAACAAGTTCTCTAGTTGAACCGCATCTCATCTCAATCAGAATCAGGTATGGAATACCACCGGGACTCCCAGATGGTATCCAATCTGCTCTTAAAGCTGTTAAGGCCTGGTGCACAGGCAACCTCAGCAGGGAGCCCATTCCAATCGTTGATGATTCGGACAGCAAAAGCATTCTGTCTGGCTCGGGTTGTTGCCTGGGGTTTAACAATCTTGAGTGGATGGCCTCTTGTGGGTCCACCAGAGTTCAGCACAAACATGTCAGTCGCTGCAACATCAACGCCCCCGTGCAACATTTGGTATACATGAATCATATCACCCCTTCTTCTGCGGTAGTACAGGGATGGAAGCCTCAGCA
>JARFNZ010093613.1:0-13066 GCA_031763405.1 Balanus nubilus | reverse complement strand
TTTTTTCGATGACGTTTGGTCGCATCTGGAATTATTCACATATCTGGTAAAAATCAAACGATTTGAACACAAAACTTGCTCTCGAACCATTGATAGTAAGTTTTCAGATAAGCTGTCTTGTGTCATAGTGTTTCTATATGCAAGCTACAAATTGGCTATCTCAATTCCAAACCCCATGTTAAAGGTGGACTATTCCCTTTGAGTTAACCGTAAACCATGACCTGCGTAATAGCTGGCTCTCTCTCAGACCATTTGATCTTCTGCACTGTCAGCACGTTACAACTGAGGATACTTACTCAGAACACTTCAGTGAGCGACGGGGTTGGAGATAGTTGGATAACTACGAGTACAACCTGATATTAGAACGGAATCTCAAGCTGTAGTCAGATTGAGATGATCACACCGTCACAGCTAATGAGTATCCAATGGCCAGAGATTGTGAGAATATCAAAGTCATAGAATAGTTAGTAGAACATAGCAGCTGTACGTTTGATCCTTTTCTCCGCCCCAGCAGCGGCGGCGGAGGAGGTTCCGGCTGCCGAGGATACCGCACCGCCACCAGAGGAGGCTCCCGCCCCGGCCGCCGAGCCAGCCTCCCCGGTAGCAGAACCCGCCCCAGCCGAGGAGCCCGCCGCTCTGGATGAGCCCGCCGTCTCTGAGGAGCCCGCCGCGGCCGAGGAGCCCGTCGCGGAGGACCCGCCGTCCGTGCAGCCGCCATCGGTGGAAGAGGCGCTGCAGCCGGTGCAGGCGGTGGCTGGGTGTCCAGCCAGGCTGGAGGGGTGCATCAGCGGCCTGCCCAAGCCGACCGTCGCCTGGACGCGGGACGGCGCCACTCTGCACCCGGACGGGGAGCGGGTCCGACAGTACCACCACGACGACGGCACCTTCGGTTTGGAGATCGCCGAGAGCCGCGCCGAGGACGTGGGGACGTACGCGGTCACTGCAGTCAACTCTGCCGGCCAAGCGGCTACCGAGGCCACCTTCCAGCTGCTCGGTACGTCTGGGATCGGGGCGACGCCGGGGAATGAGTGTCTTGTGGATTACATAGAATGGAATAAAGAAAGCTGTCTGGATTTGAAAGATAATGTTTAGCTTGTTTTGCGACATTAAGGTACGAGCAAATTATTCGCTTCTTTTTTGGGAGAGGCGTCATCAATGGCGTGGGTCAATTTACGCCTATTATGAGAAAATCGGCTGAAGTTCACCAAGTACAATTTGAACCCAGTTTAGCATTCAATAGTTTTATTCTACGTTTTTTCTCCCTGTCACTTTAAGCATCTTTCCAGTTGTAACGCAGTCTCCTTTCCATACGCCTGATTGAACTTCCTCCGTCCACCAGACACGAGCACGGCCGGCAAGGAGTGGGCTCCGGACTTCACCACACCCCTACTGGGCGCCAAGGTGGACGAGGGCGGCGTCATCGAGCTGGACACGCACGTCACCGGTGTGCCGCTGCCGGAGATCAGCTGGACCAAGGACGGCGTGCCGCTGGAGGCCGGCGAGCGGGTCACACTCGGCTATGACAGCGACAAGGTGAGGAGACCCTGGTGGTGCTGGTGGCGGGGGTGGTGGTGCTGGTGATGGTGGTGTGGAGAGGGGTGGCGGGATGACTGCAGGAAGCAGTGTCTCTCTGTAACCAGAATCTGGCTGCGATCTTTTTCCAACGTGGACTCATAAGTCATAAGTCATGCACTTCCTGGGCACTAGGCGCAAACGTATAAAACACGATCCTAGAGGTGTCGTTTATCTTGCATACAAACAGTTATGTTGATAGTTGATGGTTGATAGTTGATAGTTGAGTTGAAACAGGATAGTTGATGGCTTTTGTTGGCGCAGGAAGTTATGAAGAATAGCTTTAACCCGACAGTAACTCGATTATCGTTGGCTTAAGCCAATCTACACTAATGAAGAAGGTGAAATACGTACCAGTTTGGCAGCGAACGAGCGGTGAAATTTGACCCTCCAGTCGTTAAACGCTGGCAAATGGCGCTGAAGCAAAGGAGAACAAACTTCTCGCTGCTATTGCACGAGAATGTTGATCTGGCCGACAATTTTCAAAAACACTCAAAACTTGTACAATGCCTGGTTACAGTGGTTACAATACAATACAACAATACAATGGTTTTCTGTGGCCATGAACAGGGTTAATCGATCACTGGTAGCACACCACCTATAACCACCTATAGGATATAGCCAACTGTACCTCCTGCTTTTTTAGTTTAGTTGTTTGGTAGATTGTAGTTCGATATTTCGTAACAAAGACAGTCTCACATAATATTTTTGCCGTCGCTGTCTTCTGTGCCATTTCTTGACCACCAAAGTCTATCATCTCGCGACACAGTAGGATAATTGACTTTCCGTCAGAATACTACGAATCTCACGAATCAAGATCGCCTTCGGATATCGACACGATCAGCGTCAGCACTCTTGACTTCCTGTTGATGCATCCCTGACTTATTTGGGTGATGTCATGATGCTATTGGCAGGCTACGCTGTCAATCAAGCCAGCGGAGGCTTCCGACGCCGGAAAGTACGAAATTACCATCAAGAACAAGTTGGGTGAGGTCAGCTCGGCCGTCAAGGTCAAGGTCAACAAGATCTACACGGTGCCGCAATTTGCCGAGAAGCTTATGGACGTGCAGCAGGTCAGTTAAAGATGGGCTCGGGTCTGGTCAGGTCACGTCAGATTGGATCGGGTTATGTCAGGTCGGATCAAATCGGGAAAAAAATCGGGTCGTTGCGAAAGAGCACCATTTTTGTATAGTTAGCCAGGACTGAGGAATGACAACCTATTAAACGCTACATCTGTATGTCAGTTGTTAACCGTCTCTCCCGTCGGTTGTCGCCCTCCAGGTCCCGTTGCTAGACGCCAAATTCTCGTGCCGCGCCACAGCCCTCCCCAAGCCGGAGGTGCAGTGGCTGTTTAACAATCAGCCGCTCAAGTCGTCCAAGAAGCACAAGATCCGCCACCAGGACGACGGCACGTGCACCCTGTCGGTGCGGGAGTGCTCCGAGGAGGACGCCGGTACCTACACCTGCCGCGCCACCAACAGCGAGGGAACCGCCAACACCAGCGCCGACCTCAGAGTGGTCGACAAACTGTGAGCGACAGGGACCAGGGAAAGAATAGAAAACATCGAGACAGGGTGGACGTTGAGTAAGCCGTGATTGGTAAATTTAAGGGAAGTTTTGGATTTGGAACAGTTTGCGTGTTATGTAGTTCAGTGTCCAATGGCTTCACAGAAGCGTAAACGATTCCAATAAACTATTTCCGTACGACCTTATTATCCAATAAATGGACCTTCAAAAACAAAACATTCCTGCGCTTTCAATGGTTTGTTTTGGCATACAGACGTGGTTCTACCGACCGTTTTATCACACCATTCCACTCTGGCTCCTCTAACTGGTGACCCTGCTGCCACCTAGGGAGCGGAAGCCGAAGCTCGAGGCCCCGCTGTTCCTGAAGACCATCGGCGACTGTGAGGTGTTCCCCGGAATGCAGGCCAAGTTCACAGGCTGTGTGGCCGGCAACCCAGAGCCCGAGTGCGAGTGGTACCGCAACGACGTGAGAATCTACCCCAGGTACGAGACGGAGGCAGCTCGGGACCGTGAGTGGTAAACATAGACAGAAACTTTTACTCCCGAAAGACGAGTTACGCTGTTTCCCGTGCAAAGAAGTCCCACTTCCCTGTCGTTTTCCGACCCTGCAAAATATTACTTTCTTTACCGATTCCCGGAGCGAGGGGATTTCAGATCCTCCAGGCGGGTCAAATTACTATGAGCTATGGTGCACGGAAACGTGACGCCGATTTTAAGGGGTCAAAGAGGGTCAAATGACTCGCCAAGGCTGACACTGTTTCGTGTTCCCGACACTCGGAGTAAAACTACACCGTCTGCATGCGCTGGCTCTCTTAGAAGTCATCATGTAACTAAACATTAGTTCCGTGACTCCCCATTCCGAGTAAAACGGCGAGGAGAAACTAAAGGGAGTAAACTTCTCTCAGTGTACGCTAAGCGCAGAACCAGCGAGACGCTTCGGATTTTGGTTGAAGTTTCCCGTATTAAAGTCACGACTTCGGATGATGTTGTCCTATTCAAAGATCGCATCACAAAATTAAATTTCCGTTCACACTGACCCGTCCGTTTTCTGCAGTGGAACTAACCGTGACCGGTAGTAACTGTCACGACCTGGCCCCCGCAGTGACCGTATTGTGGTGGAGAACGACGGCTCGGGCCTGGTGCGGCTGACGCTGCGCACGGTGGACGAGACTGACGCAGGCCGGTACCGGCTGAGGATCCGCAACAGCGAGGGGGAGGCCGCTTGTGAGGCAGACCTCACCTACGACTGTACGTTAACACCCACTCCTCCTTGTATCGCTGCTGTGGCAATGACATTTTCTTACTGTTCTGTTTGTTTTTGTGGAATGCACCGATGGGTCATTGCCGGACGGGAGACTTGAAGGATACCTACTGTTTTTTGTCTTCAATCACCTGAAACCATGGTCCATTATAAAACTTACGCAAAATAACGTAGTGAAACGCGATTGTTTTTTTCCAGTATCCTCGAAATCTTATTTGTGTTGACGTTATCGTTATCTTGCAGCATTTGAGAACACGCCTACCAAGCCGCTGAAGGACCAGTACCAGACGCTGGAGAGGCAGCTCAAGTCCGGCATTCCAATGCCTCTGGCCGACCCTCCTATCGTGTCCAGGTATGTCAGATGCCTGTAGTTAAAAAGGTGCGTGATGCACGCTTTGTCCCTCGCTTCAAAGACTCAGAAGTCGTCTCATATCCAGAGCGGCCTCAAGAGCCAAGATAAAGGCGCAAAACAGCGCCCTGTATTTCATAGGGTTCAGCTTTGCGTAAATTGTAATGTGTGATCCTTCTTGACAGGATGTCGGACCGCCAGCTGACGTTGTCATGGAAACCGTCACCGGCTGCTGGTCAACACATCCCGCCCACTTATACGGTGGAGATGGCCAAAATGCCCGAAGGAGGCTTCGCCGTAGTCAACACCGGTACGGGCGTTCGATAAGCGCGTACAACTAGCTTCTTGTCTTTGCCATGGTAGTCGCAGTCGCTGTTCCTGTCGCATTGAGGAAACCTCTTATGACATTACTCAACTATCTGATTTCATGTAGATGATGCATCGACTCAAAAAGTATCGTGTCATATAGGAATAAAATGGAAAATTAGAGAAAATAACAACACCTCACCTCACCGCATAAATCGCTCGATGACATACCATCGTCACATTCGGGATAACATGATTCGCCATCAAACGTATTCTAAAAACTTAGCATCACCCATCATGCACCAAGTAATTCAATGACCATCCTATTGTCCTGTCTTCGCACCAGGTGTCCGCGGCTGTTCAGTGGAGATCAAACGGCTGGAGCCGCAATGCAACTACAAGTTCCGCGTGATCGTGGAGAACAAGCACGGCGCCAGTGAGCCGTCACCTCACACCGTGGCACACAGGTCAGTGACAGTGGCATCAAGCTAATGTATCACACAACAAATTATTCGGAAAAAGAAACTATTGGAGGAAATATTTGACAGGATGATTTGCACTAATGTTAACCAAACATATACGTTATGTGTTATATAGTCATTCCAGTTCTCGATTAGTCCCCTGATGAGCGATGTCCTTCGGTTCACGACACATTTACTCTTCACGCTCACGCGCTGTGTCTGTGCATCAGGGTTGGGCTGGTACCTGCTCCGCCGGAGGAGAACCCCTGTCTGCCGGACGGCGACACCTTCCGACCGGACAGCTCTCCCCTGTTCCCCCGCGGCTTCGGCATGGACAAACACACCGGCGGCAAGGGCCACCCGCCCACGTGAGTCGGATGGAAAGTCGACGCTATGGTCCCTTTGATAAGAGTTGCTGGTATAGCGGTTCAATAAGCAGCTCGTAGTAAGAGGAGCTGAAGATCTCAGTAGGTTTGTGCCTTCGGGTAACTGTAGATCCTCTATATAGCCACCTATTATATGATAAGGAGCCTGATATTGACAAACATTTCCTACGGGTAAAGTTCAGGTGAGTGAAGATTTGGGGAGGTATCTTCAGTTTTAATTTTGCAGCGATAATTGCCTACTAGATTTTCCGGCACGAGCGTTTGGATACAATAGTAGTTCTATCTTTTGACTCTGGTTCAAGAGTTTGGCTGTTTTGAATCTCGTAGACTGTTTGCTCTCTCTGAACTCTTTGCTTGTAGTACTCACCTGGAACATTTACCCATCAGACTCCTCTCTTCCCTGACACCGACCGCGCAGGCCTCAAGTTAACCCTTTCAGCCGACCTGCCCCGCCTCTAACCGCCCCCGGCGATGACCGCAGTAACGGAGTGTCGCGTGAAGCACACGGCGGCGAAGGAGACGACTCTTGGCGCTACGACCGATTCGACCCGGACGCGCATACGGCGCGGCTGGCGTCCCAGCGTCTGGTGCTGCCGTTTCCGGCCGAGTTTCACCCGCCGGCCGTGGTGCCGCAGTCGTCGGAGCCGCGGCCGCAGCGGCCCCGGGACGCCCAGCCGCCGTCGGCGCGGCTACGGCCCCTCTCAGACGACGTGGACGGCTACGTGCCGCCGTGGGGCGGCCGGCCGCGGCGCGTCGCGCATGGCGAGGAGTGGGAGACGAAGAGAGGGTCTAACATCGTCGAGCGGCTACTGGTGAGGAAACAGATGGAGGAGGCCGGCAAGAGCTTCAAGCGCGCGGCAGGGCTGGAAACCCGCAACATGGCGCGCTTCATGAAGCCGCGAGCGAGTGAGCGGGTCAGCGAGAGGCTCAGCGAGCGTCGCTGGGAGGATGACGAGGACCGGGACGTGCCGCGGTCGACCCTCGGCAGCGTGCGAGCCTCCAGGAGCTTCATCCCGTCCCGCACCGCGGCCGAGATCGTCGGCAGCGACGACCTGGACGACGACGACCTGGACGCGCCGTCGCCGTCGCTCTACACCCGGCCCAGCCACCACAGCCGCGCCGCCTCCGTGCTGGACGAGGACTTCGACGCGCCGTCGGCGTACAGTCGCGGCGTCAGCTCCAGCCGCCACGCGCGCGCCGCCTCAATCCTCGACGACGACGACGACGATGACGATGACCTGGAGAGCCTGACGCGGCGGCGGCCGGCGCCGTACCACGCGCGCACCGCCACCCTGCTGGCTGCCGCCAACAACAGCGACGACGAGGACATGACGCCGTACATGCGGCGGTCGCCGCGTCTGCTGGGCACCCGCGACTGGGGCGTGACGCCGGCGCGGTCCGTGCGCGCCACCCGCTCCCCGGTCAGCAGCGGCCGCGACAGGGAGTACCAGGAGCGGCGCGAGCGGCACCAGGACTTACTCAACAGCAGGAACCGCGACCTCTCCGCGGTGCCTACCGTCACCCCCGACTGGCAGGGCGAGCTGGAACGTCACCTGCGTGGCCGCGGCTTCTCCTCCGTCAAGGACACCAAGAGCGTCTCCTCCGCACCGGCCACCAAGGGGGCCAAGAGCCTGGACACGTCATCTGTTCGGGACTGGGAGAGCAGGTTCGCCGCCGACGTCTGACGCTGCAGCTCGGCCAGCCATCCGCCGAGTGAGGACTCTGAGAGTGAGAAGCTGCGGGTCGCCCGCGACCCCCGCGGCGCTGTAGATATGCGGGGTGTGTGTGCTGTTGCGTAGCGTGTTATCGCTGCTGTCCTGGCGGAAGTCTGCGGCGACGTCACGTCCTTGGTGATGTTAGATCGTTGGTGACGTCACGTCTGCTTTGACGTCAGATGGTCGGTGACGTCGTGATGTCGGTGACGCGTTGTTCGACGGTCGCGCGACAGACAGATGAGTGTAAGCGTCTCGCCCTGCCTTCTGCTTGTGTTCAGCTCTTGCGCAGCGCGCTGGTGCAAGTCTAATTTGATTTTCTGTTACGTCAATTTACCACGCGAAAGGCTGACTTTTTATCGCGTGATGCGTACTTTTACTAATATTCTTGAGTCACTTAACCAACTGTAGTCCAATAAACTCCCATGCTCATTCGTGTCTGTAAATTCCCGACACAACGTTGAAAAAGCATCGAAAGGCTCTGCAAAAAGTCCCGCTGGACCAATCAGCATTACAGCCGGCTCTGTCACAGATCACACGCGCATCCTCGGGCTAAGAAGGCGTACACACAAGCAGAAGGTACGGGCATTACTCGATGGGCGATTGCATCTGTTCTCGGCTGCTTGTGCGCTTTAAACTTCGTTTGCCTCGGCCGCTCGTATAATGTCTGTACTTACCACTAATACTGCATAGCACTGGAACTTGATCCTGAAGCCACAGGATCAAGCTTCTACGCAACTTTTCAACTCATTACTCCTCCTCCATTCTGAAATCAAGCTCTGGGAGAATGCCATCTTATCTTAATTTTGGCAGATTCTAACATCAAAGCTTTTGCTTTTATAGAGTAGTACGCAATGCTCGAATCCTTTCTGCTCATCGTGATTCGCCACAAATAGGGTTAAGGATCTCATTTTCACCTAAGACACACTAAGCAGCTCAGTAGTTTCCCAAGTGGCCTTAACGTAAATCTATCACTCTGAAACTGCCCATACCCTCCAAACAAGCCATTGCTCGTAATCTACGTAACCCATAATCCACATCGCAGCCCAGCACTCATCGACACCTGCCACCTGACAGAGAATGCGGATGTGACCGATACGCCTCTGATCCCGAACACCCCACGTCAGTACCAGCCGTCATCGGTCAGCGTTCCGCACCATCGCCACCATCATTAGAGGACCAGGACTCGGTCGACGCCATCTACAGGGGCACCACTGCCGATGACGGCCCGCTCAATTAAGATACCACAACCTGCTGCCAACAGAAGACCACAGCTGCATTAGTGTCACAATCAATTATACCGGCTGCAACTGAGATCCTGTGGGAGTGATTGCAACCACAGCTCAGCTCAGCTCCGCAGCAATCTTAATGGTCATTCTCCGAGGCCGAACGACGACGAAATTACTGCACTGATAAAAACGGCACTGTCAAATATGCATCCTCTTGAGCTGTATAGCCTGTGCAGATAGATAACAAGATTGATTTTGTCGCCACTCGCCTTCAAGGTAACAGGTCAAGATGATATAACAATCCTGATTCTGTGACATGTAATAAGTTGCAACGAATTCATTACGTCGTTTTACACCAAATGAACGCACTCTGTTTATTCAACATAAGTGGTTCAATTGACTTACGCACGCCAAATAGCATTAGGAAATCCAATTAGAATACGCCATGCAACAAAAGCATCTAGGCTCAGCCGACGCGCCGTTGAAACAGATTATTTGATCATTTCGAACAAAATACTCGGACATACACCATTATAATCGTAAATAACGCGATAATATATTTACACGATATAATTTACAATATAATATCAATATATGACATATCATACATAAACAATAATTACGTTGATAACATTAACGTTGTTATCGGGCCTTGGCTAAAACTAACCGATACATGCAACGTTGCTTTTCACGTTACACGCAAAAACGTTATAGCGATCTGGATATTCTCAAAACTGATTACAATTAATACAAAAGAAAATTCAGATACCTGTGACCATTACAACTCGGATATCAGAACACAAGAACTTTCAAAACAGTATCAAATCACATCTGAAACGGTACAAAATCGATGGTCCACATCATGCGACGAAAAGGCGATGACCAGTGGGCAGTGACCACTCCTTTGCTGCAATAATGCAAGCCAGCGTATTGCCGTTCCTCCAAATATTACAGCAATGCATACGATTGCGTCCGTTCAGCAAATGCTTCACCGAACGCATTATCGTAAAAAACGGAGACCTCTTCTCACCTCTCGACGCTAGCCAATCGCCTGCGTTTCTGGTAGGTAGGTATGGTTCGCTAATCTATTCAATATAGCGGTTGTCCAAAATAACGAGATGTATGCATCTGAGCTTCCCAATGGAACTGACATTTGATATCTACTTTCACGTCACCGTTGTTTGTACATATAATTTGTGACGAATCACTCGTATTTTTTGTTCGTATTTTATGTTATTCATTGTAAGCTCGTCTTTTCTGTTATCTATTCTCAACGTCCAGATGATAAACTGCACGCATTTATAAATTCTAGCAAAATGTGTTTCTAAACTGCATACACCAAACATCAGTTTGTCTCATCGCACCAGCAACTGTCTTGTGAATCGTGGTTGGTTTTAATGTCACAGGGCACTGACACAATTCGTCATCCACCTCAGAACGGTGGTATGATATAGCATGGCATACAAACATGTTGGCAACTGTGTGGCTGGGTTTGTGAACATGAGATTGTATAAACGTCTTTTGGATGGTTGACTGGATATGCAACTACTTCACGATGTTGCGTTGACTTATGTGTTGGCTATATGAGACTGGATGTAGTATTTTACACTTCCTTACACATTAACCCTCGCCAGGATAGGACAAAACTGACGTGTCTCCGTGTAGGGGGTATGGATGCACCCCCCCTACCCCCTCTGTCGATTCGCCTCTAATTGAGCTAGAGCTTCGAGGTAAAGGCGGCCATGTTCCTGGTGGCGAGAAAAAGCCGATAGTACCCGATTTTATGTTCTGGGTTTTTTGGTGACCTCTGAGGTCAGGTCAATAACCCGAAATCACCTATTTTGTCGTCGATAGCATGACTTCTAATCAAGCTAGAGCCTTACTCTAAAAACTAAGACGTTCCTTTGGGTCAGTAGAATGCGTTTTGATACATTCCAGGTCTCAATTTACTTGCATTCCTAGTCAAAGGTCAAAGGTCAACTTAGGTCATCTGAGGTTAGTGACCTCGCTTGACCTATGATAGATCATGGCCTCAGTTGAACCCATGTGTGTAAAATGAATGTGAAATTTGAAATCAGCGCGTAAAAATGTCCTAAAAAGCTTTGGAAATCAAAAAAGGTTATCCGAGATTATCAGAGGTCAGCGACCTCGAATGACATTTGAGGGGTCGTGACCTCATTGGAAACCATGGTGGTCACATGGTAACACCTGTTTGCATACTCCTGAATATACAAAATCAGGAAGCGCTTCCGTGGCATCGATATGTCACAGGCCTAACACAGCTCATGAAGGTCACAGGTCAAGGGTCATCGGGGTCAAAGTGTCAACATTTTCAGGGTAGGTAAAAGGTACATTATAACTGGGGTACCAGAAATTTAATCGAGAGCTGCCGTTTTTTTACAAGATTTATTCTCGAAAAACCGGAGGGGTGGAACCAACCCCCTACACTTGGGAGAATTAAATCGTCATTCATAGGTATGTCTTAATTTGGTATTTAGTCGTCATTCAAATGCTAAACAAGATAAAATCTGATCTCGCTCCTATTGTTTGATTTACAACTGATCCTAACATAAATTTATTTCAGTATGTCTTGTCTTCCCTTTCAAATTGTGATCTCCATCAGGCCTAGCACTCTCAATCGAGTCTCTCCAAGCTCCACCAAATCTTGTAGCTTCCGTCTGAGCTCCGTGACCTCCAGCTGACCTCTCCGACCGCTGCAGTTTCCTGCGTCAGGAGAGCAACATGCAGTACGGAGTGAAGGGCCGTGACGCTAGGCTCCGCTGGTACATCTTCGGTTCCCCCAAGCCAGACTTCAGCTTCACCTTCAACAACATCACCATCGAGATGGCCGGCAGGTTCAGCTGCTCCTATAACAACGCCGGGGAGCTGACGCTGGTTATAAACAGGTTGGTCAGATGGAGCAAAGTGGATGCCAATTTGGAGACCTTTCGACATTCGTTGAATATCGTTAGTTGCCTTGCCTGTTTGCTGGATGATATTCATGGAAGCCCTATCGCTTCAGGTAAAAGGCAATTAATCACAGGAAAACCAATGATAGAGGAGTTTGTCATAGGAATTGAGGTAAGGAGCACATCATAACTCACCTATTCCAAACTTCAAACTGACCTAGAAGGTGACCCAGATTACTTGCACTGTAACCTGACCTGTAACCTGTTCGTATGTCCTCGGGCAGCATGCAGGAGCGGGACCAGGGCGTGTACGAGGCGCTCTGTACCAGCAAGTACGGCGAGGCGCGTCAGAAGGTGATCCTGCGGATGTCGGAGCCGTCGCGCTTCCTGCAGCACCCCGAGGAGACCACGGTGATGCAGAAAGAGCAGGCCAGGTTCGAGGCGCGCGTCACCGGAGTGCCCATGCCACAGGTGGGTTGGAAGGAGTGCCGACAGTTCGTAACACAGACTCAAGAGCCCAGAAGTGTGTCTGCATAAATAT
Source organism: Balanus nubilus (assembly GCA_031763405.1). Taxonomy (NCBI): domain Eukaryota; kingdom Metazoa; phylum Arthropoda; class Thecostraca; order Balanomorpha; family Balanidae; genus Balanus; species Balanus nubilus. The sequence goes on along the minus strand of JARFNZ010093613.1, from coordinate 813 downwards.
TGATAGACGGGCCCGCGGTCAAAGGAAAGGATCCAGGTTTGCGTTACATAAAAAGACAGAAAAATCTTGCGTACACCAATTCGCTTGAAGAAATATGGACAACGCCGCGAATAATCGTGACTGAAAGGTATGCTGTTCCGTAATGACCGGCAGTAATGCGGTACAGTTTAGTATTCAGGATTTCTCAACAGCATTGCATATTGAGCACCCTTGTGTCCCTGCAGATTCAATGGTACAAGGACTGGAAGCCTCTGAAGAAGGACAAGCGCGTCCGGATTCTGTGGCGTGAGCCGGACACTTGCATTCTGCTAATAAACGGCTGTCTGATTCCGCGGGACGGCGGCCTGTACTCGGTCAGCGCCACCACACCGGCCGGCACCACCACCGCCTCGGTAAGGGGGGCACCATCACCGCCTCGGTAAGGAGGGCACCATCACCACACCGGCCAGCACCACCACCGCCTCGGTAAGGAGGGCACCATCACCGCCTCGGTAAGGAGGGCACCATCACCACACCGGCTGGCACCACCACCGCCTCGGTAAGGAGGGCACCATCACCACACCGGCCGGCACCACCACCGCCTCGGTAAGGGGGGCACCATCACCGCCTCGGTAAGGAGGGCATCACTACTTCAGTGAGGTGGATGGATGGTCATGAGGAGAGGAGAGACAATGAAATAGAACTCACAATATCATGGATATGAGGGGCACGTGTGTGTGAGTAGAGAGCAGAGAGAGTCTTCATGTTTGCAGAATTGCCTGATACTACACCCATAGGCGTAGGAGCCGGGGGGGGGGGGGGGCAGGGGGGGCA